>CAAKHG010015027.1:10202-20224 GCA_901007715.1 Dactylopterus volitans | reverse complement strand
GAATTTCGAAACAGCTTTTAAAGGTACAAGTAAATTATGTTGTCTTACTCATAGGGATCAACTGTAGAGAATTCTGAAGGTTAAGTTAAAATGACATTTGATTTTGAGAGCATAATGGCAAAATTAACAAACAGTAGCAGATTTAACAAAGTGGATGTTGGGATCTGTAGCGAAAAATGAAAACAAAGGAAGTTAAAGTCTCTATCTGACCGATACAGATGGAGTCCTTGCTGGCCTAAAAAAACCTGAATTACAGTGAGTAGTCCGAATACACCTCAGAAATAATCATGTTTCTTTAATCAGCATCTTGTTAAGCCAGGTGGATTGATTATCTTCGCAAAGGTGAGTTGCTCACTCATATGGATTGTAAGAGATTTGTAAACAAAATTTGAGCGGAATAAGCATTTGGAGCAGAGAAGAAATCTTAGATTTTTGACTAACTTTTGAAAGTGTACCTTTTTTTGAGTGTACATTACTTCCTGTCATGCAAAAATTTCTCATAGTGAGGTATGGAGTTCAGAATTGGAGTAAAGAAAGTGAAGTGTGGAGTAGTGCTTTCTCAAAGATAGAAATGGACAACAGCTGGTACGGTTGGTAACAATGATTTGCACATTTCAGAACAGAAATGAGGCGCCACAATGCGCCATGCGTCACAAGCAGGGTCATGCTGTTGTTGGCTTGTTCTGCTCACGCTTGCTACACACGAAGGCACTCTGTCAGGACAATGCAACTTGCAAACCGGTCATACCAAGATAATAGTGCATTCCTTCCCTGTAAGGAGAATTTTGATGGCATGTTCACCATGTTTGAATATACCAGCAATGCAGCGAGGCAAGAACCCAGACGCATGTTGAGCTGCAAAACAGTCACATCCATATTAACTCACTCACTCGGTCTCTTAAATACACACAGTGTGTGTAAGCATACATATAGTGCATGGTACACAAAACACAGTGTCATGATAACAGCCAGGCTTTGTTCTGTGTGGGCGATCACTGGAGGCGGTGTTGACTGCTGCAGTGCTCAATGTCTGTGTTCCCGTGGAAACTGTGATAGTTGGCTGCACTGACTGACCCTGTTTAACATGGTATGTATGAATTTGTTATGTACAAAATGC
The DNA here is from genome assembly GCA_901007715.1 of Dactylopterus volitans. Classification (NCBI taxonomy): domain Eukaryota; kingdom Metazoa; phylum Chordata; class Actinopteri; order Syngnathiformes; family Dactylopteridae; genus Dactylopterus; species Dactylopterus volitans. The sequence continues at coordinate 19,107 of CAAKHG010015027.1, read as the reverse complement.
GATTGTGTAAAATTTGGTTCCCCTCTCTCTCTCAATCTGTCTCACAACCTCCTGCTCCAGTGCCACCACTACAAAATTTATGATAAGTAATGTCAATTAAGTCGCACATAAATGTCCGTAGAACAATGTTGAACATGAGTAAGATTTTCATTTAAATGACATAATGTAATAAAAACAAAAACGGAACTCAATCAAGCACAAGTAAAAAAGTAGAGTACAAGTGTAAAGAAAATACAGCTTGATTTATAGTGTAATCTGGTTCACGGTGTACAGTAAAACCTAAACTGAAGAGTTGCCAATGCAGTACAGGTAAAATGAGTAGATCAAGGGGATAAGGGGATATATAACCACTGACGATCAATCTCCTGTATTATTGCTCACTCAGAGAATTGGTGTATATTTGTAGGTCATTAACAGTCACTGTGATGGCGCCTCTCTCACCTAGCCGGAGGCGGTTGTAACCCACTGCAGGTAGAAGTGGGAGTGGCACCCATTTTAATGAGGAGCATTTATCCCAAGAATAAAAGGCCAAACCCCACCCTAGCTATTCTCTTTCTCACTCCTGCACTCAAATTAAATCTGTTAATATTTACTTTACTGTGGTAACTATCTTAAATTCATCATCGTCTGTTGTGTCCTTTACAATATATGTCATGCCGAAAGCTGAGTTATGACATAAACAGATGTAGACTGAAAGGAGACTAAAATGCCGCGAGGATGAGGTCGATGTGCATTGCCCATCACAGTCGCGACAGAAGAGCCAGTCATTTATCTACAGCTCACCACTCTCTTCCGTCCATATCTCTGCTCCTCTTGTCGTCTTCCCCCTGACCACCTCATATTAGATAAGACCCACACTCTTAAAGCTTGGCAGCTAATCAAAGCATAAATGACAGCCATGACTGTGACAAATACAAGTCTTGTGATTTAATTTGAAACTGTACAGACTGTGATTCCCTCAGCTCCGCTTGTAGGAGATGCCTCTAAACCAATTGTCTCAGCTTAGCAACAAGGAAGCAGTTTCAAAGTTTAATGGACATTTTTTAGAACTGTCCAGCTTCCTGAAATCAGGCCCTCTACAATGACAATGAAGAATGGTTTACCCCTGGAAATGCTTGATTGTCCACCTCTACGTCCATTCTATTCATTCACAAAAAAAGGAACTCTCAGGAACACCTGGAGGGATGAACTGATTAGATTTTTGTCGTTAGAGGTCAAAGGTCAAAATCACTATGATGTCAAATCATATTCCTATTTTGTGAATATGACATCTTAGGATCTCACTAGTTTTTGATTCTGTAGAAGTGCTCACAGAAATGATTAATTCAGTGGACAGCAGCATCAAGTTCACAATGTAGGGTTTCAGAGACAATAAATTACACATTTTTTGGTCTGTGTGGTATACACTGAGGAGGACTGAAGTCTCAATATTTGACTATCATCATCTGCTGAAACATACTAAACTGGGGGTTATCAGACCCCTGCACAACAGGGCTGAGAACGTTCCCACGAGAGCAGATGGAAAAGAAAAGGAACACACTCATATTAAGAGCGCTCTCAAAATGTGTGGCTATCCAAACTGAGCCTTTGTGAAGTCAGTTTAGAGGACTGGAAAACACATCTCTTCAAACAGAGAGAGGAACAGAAGGCGCAACATTGTTGTTCCGTACGTGGCTGGAGTGTCTGAAAAGCTGTGACAGATTTTCTCCAAACATAACATCCGAGCGCGCTTCCAACCCAGCCACAGACTGAGACAAAATCAGTTTACCTTAAAGGAAAAAAAAAACAGCTTAACACAGACTGAGCAAAGCAGTATATGCAGTCCAATGCAGTGCTGCAGATGGTTTGATAGAGGAGTGAAAGAAGCCATCTATGTCAAACTACAACAACTATCTCTAAACACAAGAGAGCCAATAAAGAAACCACTTATCAGTGATATAAATTGCAGTCTAAAGATCCCTCCCCAGAACGGTCATCACCCATTCTTATCTCGACTCATGTGACCCTCAGATGACCTGAAGACTCACAGATGATCTTAACAACTTTCAAGGTTTCCAAGACTCCACAAGAGTTTAAAAACCTGAGACAAATTTTGAAGAAAATGCACTGTCAATTTATGATCTGCAGTGTAGTATATAGCTGCCTCAGTCCACTCACTCTCTGTCGGATTGTCTTCACAGCCATGCGAAGTAGTCTTGCATGTATCTCCGGACTGCCTTCCTGGTTCCTGATCGGCTCGCCCTTGACCATCGCTCTTCGTCGCTGCCCCGGTAAACCTACCAGCCTTCTGCCCCTGACTCTGAGTTCTGCCTGCCTGTTTCCTGGTCTTCGTCTGCTTGCGTGAGAGGCTTTCCGCCGATTCCTGCTCTGCCACCTCCCCTGGTGACATCTGCGCTACTGCCTGGTTACCTGCTGCTGGCACTACCCAGCCCACGATGCCCAACCTGCGGCCATCCAGCAGTGAGTTTCCCCCTGCTCCCCTTTCTCAGCGCTCCCCTCTCTCTGCACAGTGCTGCTCCTCCTGGAGCTCAGGACTTGGGACTGTTTTTTGTGCAGTGTTGCCACTTTCCCCGCTCCCTCACAGATCAAGACTGCTCAGAACAAATAAACTGCGTTTTACGTTCCATGCTGCCTTTGTTCAGAGCCTGTGTGGAATAAAGATTGCCAAGTGAACGCTGAAGTTTGTGCTGCTATTGGGTCCATTCTATACCCGTTACAGTGCAATCCGACCAATTATGGACCCAGCGCACGATCCTACACCACTGAGTCGCCTCAAAAGGATTGAGGGTGTCCTTCAACAGTATGAGGCCATGATGACTGCAGCTGCTGCTGAAGCCAAACAGGCAGCAGCCGCCCATGAGCAGACACTAACAATGTTAGCTGGACAGCTGCAGCAGTTATCAGTCCTGCTTACCCAGGCCTCTCAAGCCTCTGAGGCCGCTCCTCCGCTTGCTCCACCTGCTTCAGCTCCTGCCCTTGCAGCAGCCCCTTTACCACCAATGGATGCCCCTGAGCTCTGGGTGGGAACCCCGGAGTGCTACAATGGTGAACGAGAGACCTGTGGCCCTTTCCTCACCAACTGTTCTCTCCTGTTTGCTCTGCAGCCCCACACTTTCGCCATGGAGGGAGCGAAGGTTGCATTCGTCATCAACCACCTGACGGGCAGAGCTCGGTTATGGGGAACAGCCGAGTGGGAGAGACAGTCACCAGCTTGTGCTTTCTTCGACCTGTTTGCCACAGAGCTTCGCAAGGTGTTTGGTTTGGATACTTGTGGTCCGGAGGCAATGAGGGGGGGGGGGCTGATTGGACTGAAACAGGGCGAGCGAACTGTGGCTGACTATTCCATAGACTTTCGTTCTAGAGCCAGTCGAAGCAAGCGGAACAACTCAGCCCTCTGCGACGCATTCCTCCATGGGTTGGCTGACTACATCAAAGATGAACTGGTTTCTCACAACGGGCCCACCACGTTTGATGAGGTGATAAAGTTGGCCACCCGCATCGACCTCCGCGTCCAGGCCCGGCGACGAGAGAAGAGTCAAGGGAGAGCCCATCGCCCGCTACCATCTCGCTCCCATGGGGGTACCGTCACAGCCAACCCCATCTCCTCCCCCTTGCATCGTGGACAGGGGTCCAGTCGCCTGATGCGCTCCCGCCAGCGGGGGACAGGCCTCCAGTACTTGGTGGACTGGGATGGGTACGGCCCAGAGGAGTGGTTCTGGGTTCCTGCTCATTTCATCGTTGACCCCAACCTCATTGCTGATTTTCATCAGCGTCATCCTGACCAGCCTGCTAAGATGCCTGCCCGTCGAGGAGCCCAGGCTTTGCCTCCACCTGACCAGTCTCTAGGGGGCCGTTCCTTGGGGCCGTGACCTGTTATCAGGTACGTTAAAATTTTGTGTTTGTAGTAACTTGCTGAGATGTTTAAAAGTAGTCAAAACAAAGTTCTGGTAACACGTGTGTAAGTTAGAATTTGTTTCTTTCAAGGGCAGTGAGATGTAAGATGTGTGGGTACGGGCAAGTCTCTGCTCTTTAATGTAATAAGTCACAGACACACAAGTGGCTACGACCATTTGGAGTCACATGTAAACAACTTGTGAAAAACTTGAATTCATATTTAGACATATTGTGCTGCATATTTGTCTGGTTACATTCATGATGTGTTACATGGACTTTAGCAATTGTTTAAACTTTTTGTGAAAAATAGCAAATAGTTTGAAATAGTAAATACATCTCTTGTGAATACGGAGTACTATTGTGACTTAAATTGGGTGTTTACACTACTCTATCCTGAATAATTTTGAATTATATTTGTGTTGCTAATAACATTTGACTTTAGATGTTGCCAAGGGTAACGTCACTGTAGTCATAATTATTTCTTTCCATTATCAGCGTCATAGCAGAAGCCTTTTGGATAAGAGGTGAAATATCTTCAAAGAACTGAAAAGAAGTGCAGTTGCTTTTGACTCAAGCACATGATTACTATGACCTGGAGCGTGAGGCATCCTCCTTCAACGATTCATTGATGTCCCTCAGCTTGCCTTTGCAAATCCTTACAACATTGTGTGCATCATTTTTTGAATAATATCAAAGTCACCTGGTAAAAATAACGAAAGACAAAACATTCCCTGCATTGCCATGATGAAATAAAATTGCGACAGAAGACATAATATAGTGGTTTCAGATTATGACATCTAACCTTAACTCCATTTATCAAACTTTTTTAAGAATAAACTTCATATTGTAAAAATGAGTTATAAATTTATGAGGTTCAAAAGCTTAACGTCTTGATGGTTGAATTGTATTCTGTCACTGCATGTATGCAGAAGTAATTAGCCAACAAAACACATACAAAAAACTCATAACAAAAAGGAGAAGATGATGATGATGGTGATGATGATGATGACGATGATGATGATGAAAGAGAAAGAGCTGGGTAACACAAAGTGTTGATGAAAATAACATTACAGTATTAATGTTTTTGCAAAATTCAATTAGAAAACAAAAAGAGTACCAGGTTCTCAGCATGTAGAAGTGCATAAGTAGAGTAATTTGCAGACACATCTGTGGAACACAAAAAATCAATCACTGATACTGTTAACCAACAGCAATGACATTATTGGCTTGCTGACACTGCACTCACTTAGGTGTCATGCTGACTGAGTCAGCAGCTGATGCCTAATACAGCTGCCTCCAACCTAGATTAAAACAGCATGGCGCTACCAAAATGTTTTGTCCTTAAAACATAGAATTTAAATGTTTTACACAATACTTGTAATTATCATGAAGAACATCATGTGTACACTTATTTATACAGGATATTAGGACAATAAATCGTTTTTCTTAGGGTTTCATTCATTTTTTTACGATTGATTTCAAATTTATATGTCCACCATGATACTGACCAATTCCCATGCCTGTCTGCCTTTACACAACGCCACATACAAAACACTACATACAAGCACTACGCATATTACTAGGACATCACAGATTTGACAGCACATATGACGGTTTATTGTTTGCAATCCAAGTCCATTGCTTCAAAAGAGAATATGTCATGATATTGGTGCCAGTAAAATGCCAGTGACTGCATCAAGACATACTGAAATGTCTGTTTAATGTCCCTCTTTAATAACTCTTGACAGTAAAAAATATAAAAGAGGTAACTGTGTAAAGAAAGTCCAAGTTCACAGCAGCCAGTTCAAGCAACAGTGCCATGTTAGAGACTGCACCTAAAAGACAGTGGAATTAATATTATATCAAACACAGTACTGGTGTTCTTCTTTAGCTCATTTACTGCTAAAATTCTAGCCAATGGCACAAAATAAATGTCCTCTCTTGTAAAAACAGTCCCTCCATGCACTCCGTCAATACTGTTTGTGCAAGACCTCAAGAGTCTAACATTTATAAGTATCCCATTCTGTGGTGACTGGAAATCAAACCCAAAGCATTCAATGAGGCAACAATGTCTTGGAAATTACTATGCGCAAGCCGGTCTACAATGATTAGTCCAGTAAATTGTCATGTAAAAAGAGCACCGTCTTACATGGGCTTTGGTCATTACAACAGTGTATGAATGCACTGTGCCTCCCAGTGGTGTCAACCTATTCATTACAGGTGTCCCAAACTGCAGGGCTTTATTCGAGTTTATTTTTCCGCTATGTTCACAGTTCTAGACAAGTGAAGTCAAGTCAAACTTTATTTCTACAGCACATTTGAAACGGCCTCAGTTGACCAAAGTAGTGTACAGACTACAAATATACATATTAAAAAGCTCTTAGTTTACAAATATCAGCAATAATAAGACAGGTAAAATTAACAATAAGTGCAATTTAAAACAATAGAATAAAATAACAAGAACATTTTTTTTTTCTTTTAACAAGTACTAAAAGCAAGCATGTGAATGGATGTGTTTTGAGCAGTGTTTTAAAATCCTCGATGGTCTTTGCAGCTCTCATATGGTTCCAAAGACTGGGGGCTACCACCGAAAATGCTCTATTGCCTCTATTTTTAAGCGGACAATTCAGGATGGTCAGGAGCAATTGGTCACTTGACCTCAGTGCTCCGGCTAGTGTTTACCACTGTAAGAGCTCAGATAGGTAAGGTGGCACCATGCTATTCAGACACTAAAAAACAAGTCGTAAAATTTTAAAATGAATCCTAAAATAAAACGGAAGCCAGTGTAGAGAGCACAGTGCAGATGTAGGATAGCCCCAGCGACTCCTTCCTGTTAGCAGTCCAACCGCTACATTTTGAATGCCTTGCAGACAACATACCTACCAATCAAGGCCAATATACAGGGAATCACAATAATCCAGACGAGAGGTAATGAAGACAAGGGTATTTTTTTTCAAAGTCAGATCAAATCTGCATAACAGTGAAAAGAGAAGTTGTTTTTTGAAAATGGAACCCAAGGGAAGCATATACAATGAGAAAAGAAGAGGGCCCAGGATGGAGCCTTGAGAAACCCCATACCTAAAAGGCAACGCAGGTTTAGAATACTGGCCTAGGTGAACAGAGAAACTCCTGTCTGACAGGTATGAGTACAACCATTTTTAAGAGCTGTGCCTTTAATGTCTGCACATGAATCCAGACGTGATGACAAATATTGTGATCTACTGTGTAAAAGGTAGCCCTCAGGTCCAGGAGCTCTTGATGAATGTGTCCCACTGTGGCATACTCCACCAAAAATAAGTTCTCAAGCTGTTTAAAGTTCCTCCTATAGTTCCTCCTATGAACCTAAATATCTGAACTGGAATTAATTTATTGAAATCCACAGACACATACTACGAATCAGTTTGCTTGCTGCATAACCGTACAATCTGAGAGTCATGGAGAACCAATCTGCCCTCTAGCTTGATACATTTTATGTTCCTTATATAATTTTTAATAACAGAGTCCAGAGTTTTAACCAGTATAGTATGGGTTGATCCAAGGTTATGGCAAAAATTTAATTAAATTGTAAAATTATTTTACAGGACTCAAATTCAACGTAACCGGTGTACGCTGAAGTGACCTGGCTTAACCGCAGTTGTGGATAGGTTAAGCTGGTTATCATCCCAGTAAGTCAACCCAGATCTTCTTGGTGGATATGGCCGTGGAGTTTCCACCAAATGACCAATGACTTATTATTTGGCAAAAATAGAATCCCAATTAAAATCAAAGTTAACATGCTGAAGAGAGAATCTTTGACATTCACTAAGTTTGCTAGCTAGGGCTAGCATTAGATATTGTTAATAGCACCTGAATGACCATAGACTGTTATTTTAATGCTGCCTATTAAATAAAAGGTGATATAAAGGCAAGTGTTGTCTTATGATTTTAATACTCATGAGCAGGTTGAAGTGTATTGTGTTGATATCATGTGTTTCATAAAGCTATGCCAACTTCAGCATTTTGAATATGATGCAGGCAGTAACTGGAAGTCTACTCTTCGAAGTCATCGCGGTAAGAACACAAGTTTTGGTGCAGTCAGGTTCTGTCATCCTCGGCTCCACCCTCTCATTCAAACATTGGAGGTCCTGATTGCAAAAAGAGAGCTAATTGGTCCATGGGTGATGTTTTGATTTCTTATCTGATATTTTACCTGCTAGTCAGAGAACTGCAGCACAAGTTAACATGTTGACATACTCATACAGAATCCCAATCAAAAAGAGTCCCTTAGTTTAAGCGGTTTGACTTCCGTAGGAAGAGAAAACATGCTTCGACGTCTTGGAACACGCTGACGACCTCCGGGGATTTCCGATGAGGTGATCCAACGGCATGAAAAGTTATTCCTCCGGCAGGCGACGCGTTTATTATTTGCGCTCAGACTCAAATTTGTGCTAAGGCTGGGGCAGCCATGGACGTTCTTCCACATTTGCGAGACATGCCATCTTAGAAAACTGCACTGGTTTTATTTATGGCCGCCGCCATTCCTGGAAACGTGATTGGCTAACACGAACGGGGCATGATGAGAGCTGCAAGGTGAGCCATCATTAACATTAATGATGCTTGGACGAGGGCGGTCGCATTTTTCCTCTCCCCTCTCCTCCCCGTTTTCTTCTATCTCTGTCTCAACTCTCAGAGTCCCTGTCTCCCCGGCTGTGTATTCTTCAAACTTAAAACTAGAATTACTAAAATTCAAGATGGATCTGATCTTTATCGGCATTGGACACTATAATTTCGACAAGGAAATCTGGTTCGGAGGAGCCTGCATGCCCACATGGAACAAACCCAGCTGGGTACATCTTCGATTCCTGGGGGAGCTGGCGTACTGCGTGCCTGGCGCAGCTCACCATGGAAGACGTGGCAGACATCTGGATCTTTTGTCTGCTGTTTTTGGGGCTGACTCTCACTGCAATTGGAGGGTCCCTCATCTACCTAAAAATTGGCAAGACGGGTGCCAAAAATTCTAGTCCCCACCTGC
>CAAKHG010015023.1:0-10143 GCA_901007715.1 Dactylopterus volitans | reverse complement strand
AAACTCTCCGGGAAGGAGAGCAGAGAGTGTGTAAGAGCTTTCACGCATGCACAAGTTTCTCAGTGCGCGAGTGCAATATGTGTGTGTGTGTGTGTGTGTGTCTGTGTGTGTGTGTGTGTGTGTGTGTGTGTGTGTGTGCGTGCGTGCGTGCGTGCGTGTGTGCGTGCGTGTGTGTGCACAATCATTTGTTAAGCTGAGCTGTACTGAGCTGTTGTCTGTTTACTGGGTGGATTCAAAGCAATCTGCCACCTCTCTCAAAACTAGCCAAGCGCCTACTGTAACACAAAGGACGGTGCAGAACACCTGCTGAGATGATGGAGGTGGCTGGGAGCCAAGACCCCATATGGGTCTCATTCTGGCCCTAATGAAGACAACCTGACATAAATATCGTACAAAACGGACTGCTCTGGAGACCCGAGGCGTCCCACTGCAGTGTTGCTGACACTGACGTCAACATTTGATCATCCTTGGGCTGTTGAGGCAGGAAAAAGGAGAGCGGAAGCATGGAGGGAAAGCAGAGTTGGGGGGGATGAAATATAATACATTTAATGCATAACAATGCGGCTTCCCAGAAGCACAAATACCTCAGTCTTCTTTGAAGCTAACAGGTAACAGAGCCCACAGTCCACAGTTGCAGCATGAATTGATTTTGCAGCTGTAAAGTAGTTTGAACTCACAGCCCTCATTCGCAAGTTGTATGAAGTGTCAGAATGCCTCGGCCTTAAGAGAGAAAATCCTTGGAGCTTGAAAGACTTCACCATCATTACGCTCAGAGCTCGTGTCAGAAAAAAGAGACAAACATTAATCTGGCAAGACCACATGTAATTAAGTGAAGCCAGCGTTTGAAAGGAGTATGTTCAAAAACAGTTGAACCCACAAAGCTTTGATTTATCTTTTTATCTTTCTATATGGTGGCTAGATACTGCTCTTCCTATACTGACTTCCTTGCTCATTTGGCCCAAACAATTTTTTTTCTTCTTTTTTTTTCAAACAGTTGTCAAAAAAGGACTCTCGCAATAAACTTTGTCCTTGTTGTGATCAGTGTGGTAGCCTGTGACAAGGAAGCTCAATCTGTGCAGTGATAATGGCCTTGACCACAGACTCGATAACAGACTACCACATATGAAGAAACATTGTGCTGCCAGTTTCCAGCCTTCCCCATTGCCTATTTATAGCACACTATAATTAATACACTGTAATTGAAGCATATCAGGGGAGCTGAGATGTACAGAGTGCGGTAGACGTGGGAATGTGCTCTCAAAGGGAAAAAAAGAAATCATTGCAACTGTCAAATAGCAAATCAACCGACATTTTTTTTTCTTCCTTTTTTTGTAATTGTGAGTTGACATGTCTGGGTTAATCTTTAGCCTCGAGTTACACATCATAAATCCTGAGCTGTGCATTTATGTCATCAATTCACACTGACAAAGGCACTTTTCTACCGTATATGACAGACAGGATTAATAATCATCCATTATTGTCAAAGTTCATCGGCTTCCTGATTCATAGAACACCCATGTGAGAGTGATGCTGGCAACATCTTGGGATCCATGTTACTGGGGTCATGATTCCTGGGAGGTTCAAACCATCCAATTTAGCACTCTCAAATCATCACGCCGGCTGTAATCCGTTCATTAGGGCAACAATCTCAGTCTTTTTGATAATTAATGGAATTTAAATGATGATTTGATGTACTATATATGTGTGAGCAGTCTTCCTTATAGGATGTTAATGATCCACAACATTCCACTAATCAGTCATTTAATCACCATCTTATGAATTTAATCTCTTACTTAGGCCCTGTTCTACATAATGGCTTTTAAACATTCAAATCCATGCTTGGATTACAAATGAGGCTCATTCCTGTGCCATCTTAGTCTGGGCTTCCGCTGCTTCCGCTCCCGAGTTAGAATGTCATTTAATGTAACAACGGTTTTGTTCAGTGTGCAGAGAGATATGTCACTGTGACTGTGCAATGCTGCTATTGACATTCTTACAAGGCGCTATTTAAGCTCTGTGTGTTTCTGTTTATCCTTTATCGATGTACACACAGTTCGTGTTCTTAAAGGGTTGTTGCTGATGAAAAAGAACCTCTTCACAATCTTTGGATTCCATTCAAAAAAGCTCAAAAGCCCATTTTGCTCTGGTGATTTGAAGCTGAGTGGATGAATGGCAACTCATGTTTATTTATCACATACTCAAATCTGTAATATCAAGAGGTAGCTTAGTTAAAATGAGAGTGAAATAGTAGTCAAACAAACGTAGGAGTCAAGCCATTTTGGAATGCATTTCTGGTATGGCTTTATGAAATTAAACCCATCAAAACATCACCAGCAGGTGTGCAGTTGCTCAGCTTAACTGTTCACAGAACTTTATGAGCTTTGTGACATTTATTATTTTGTTTCTATTCTTAGTTTATCATTTAAAGCCCCCTTTATCCCATGAATTGGAAAAAAAAAGGTTCTATTATTGGTGAATTAATGCTTTGTAGACAATCTTAAGACCCTTTTTGACACAGCTTGTTCAAGGAGGGAATATTGCATAGTTATTACACCTTGCAATTCTTTCTTATTAAAAAATGGAGACGAAATGGGGGGTGTCTGTGTTGATCCACCATTAAGCCGGCAGTAGAGGTAGTCACAAAGGCAAAACACCTAATGTGTAAGTGGGAGAGCCAGCACAGCAGGGCAGCATAGCACGAGGCAACGTTGCAGCTGGAGCAGACATCAGCACTTTGATCTGCAATGGCAGACGCCATTAGCAGCACACAGAGCGGCTCTTTCTTATTGGCAATATTTCACAACCAACCAATAATCACCTCATTTGAAGCAGACATTCCTCGTGCCTGTTTGAATTTTCTTTTCATCCCCAGATTTCTCTTCTAGCATCACCATGATCCATGAGATATCTTAAAGAGGTGCATTACAGCAGTTACGTTCAGGCCTGATGATTTCTAAATCCACACGCACCGAGGGCTAATTAACAACTGGCACATGAAGCACACAATATCATTCAGAACATAAATTAAAACCTATTTGAATTTATGATCTAACCTGTCCTGTATCCTGTCATATCGTAGCAATTAACTGAATTTGTCAAAATATATTGAGAAATATATATACAGTCTATTCACCAAGAAACCTCTTGCTCTTAATGTTTCTCACAACCGGAAGTAATTAAGTAAGTAATTTTTTTTGATTATCTACACTTCATACTTAGTGATGAGTGCTTCTTTTTTTTTAAACTTTTGCTTCATTACATTTTTGGTGCTATGAGCAGATTAAACTGCTTAAAGAAGAAACCCAGACCTTGACATTCAGTACTTTGTCTTCCTCCAACTTACGGAAACATTAGGGGATGTATTTGTCCTCCGCCTGAAGGATCCAGGAGGGGAGACAGATATGTGCAGACAGATAAAACCTGCAGCAGCTCAAAAAAGAAAAAAAAAAAACTTGATCCAACAGAAGCGTTTCTGCTCAATTAACACGTTTCACTTTGTGTTATTCAATCTTGTTTCCTCTCCATGTTAATATTTAGACATGCCTTGTTATTTATGGATGAGGCAGTGCACATTGTGGACTCCTGCCGGCGAGTTAAGCACTTGGCATCTGTATGTTTTATCTTTTTTTCCTTCTTTTCTTTTTTAAATGTTGCAGATGTCCAACTGCATCGATGATGAGGTGCTGATGAGAGCTGCCTCCCCACCCCAACGTGTCACAACACGCCTCAACACACACATCAGGCGGGATTCTAAACATGTCAAAACAGAAACACCTTGAAATATCATTCAAAATAAATGGACTGTAACTGCTGACTATAAATGGACCTTGAAATGAAGTGCAAATGACATGGACAACATTACCATCATCAACATACAGTTTGACATATGTGAGACGTCAAGCACAAACAGACATGTGAAATGCTTCAACCTGCAAACTGCCAGACAGACATGAAATATGTGAATATGTGAATAAGAAATGAATAAGAAATGAAGTTTTTTTTTCCCTGTTACCCAATCTGAGTAGAAAAATTAATGCATAGAAAAGTTTTTGGGTTTTTTTTTCAAAAAAAAGAAATGAAGGAATAAAGTTAGCTGCCGAACAAGACTTAAATAGCTTTCTATAATTTCTTATTATAAATCCTTTATTAATCCTACAACCAAAATTAAACTTTTAGGTGTTCTGGCCCATTCATGCTGAATACAATAACATGACCACTGGAGCATATGAAACCATGTATCCAGATGGCCCGTGACACGTCACACACAATAGCCAGGTAATGACGTTCTGCGGTAATATCCTGTAACATGTGCAATATGCTCCGTCCTATCAATAGTGAAGCAGGCTTTATTTGAGCCAAGCTGACACATTATTTGGCTGCTCATATGTGGAGCGCTGTTGGCAATGAAAACTGTGTTATATGGCCCTGTAGTGCTGACAGGTTTCTTTATCCTTCTCCTCCGCCCTCCCTGTCTTCTCCGCTTTATTTCTTCCTTCTGCAGGCTGTGGGGAAGCTGCCACGTGGCAAGAGGAGGGGGAAGGATGGATCTTCAGCCCAGAGTAAGAGCCTCCCCCCGGGGAAGCCAGCATTGGATGCAAGGCCTCATGGGCCGTTGACCTGCTGTCTCCGTGATTTATGGCGACTGGGGGCCTCTGGCCACTGCAGACTCCCCTCTATCCTCCATTTCCCTTCACACACACTGCACCGACGTCTATCCAGAGAGGAATTCCGCACACATTCGCATCTGCATCACAGGCGAGCACATCCAAGAGCTGCATCACTGGTTTCTACCAGTCTGTCTCATGCAAAAGTAAACATTTCTACACTGCAGCCCCGTGTCCTGCGAATCCATCACGTATCTATTAGACCGAGCCCGCTCTGACTATTCTCCAGTTGACTGTGTGTGGATTACCATCAGTCATGGTGTGTCAGATGTAAAGCCCTCAGCGTAGCTGCGGTTCAGCCCAAATCAATGGAAGTGCGCTGAGTAACGAGGTGATGTTCCTTTTTTCACATGGTCCAAGAGCAATCAGCAGCCAGCTGACTCCACACGCCATTCTGCCGCTATTGCAACGTAGCAATAACGTCCTCCTCAGTGGACTATTACTGCAGTGACTTATTATTTTAATATCACATACACCGTTGGACATTTTTTTCCTGCACAACAGAGCTGCCACAGCACCAGAAGTAGTTTTATTCCCCAACATTAAAAGCTTCTTGAGTTGTTTTTTCTTTCTTTTTTTTAACCTTCACTTGTGAAAGCTGTGGACTGTGAGTGAGAGCTAGCAGGTGCCCTCGCCATGGTGTTACCGCCCCCAGACAAACGCCACGTGTGCCTCACGACCATTGTCATCATGACCAGTATGGCTTTCATGGACGCCTATCTGGTGGAACAAAACCAGGGTCCCAGGAAGATCGGCGTGTGTATCATAGTGCTGGTGGGGGATGTGTGCTTCCTCATAGTGCTGCGCTATGTGGCAGTGTGGGTTGGCGCTGAGGTGCGCACTGCCCGGCGAGGATACGCCATGATCCTCTGGTTTCTGTACATCTTTGTGCTGGAGATCAAGCTCTACTTTGTCTTCCAGAATTGCAAGGCTGACAGAAAGAGTCTGGAGACGGTGGCCCGGAAAGCATTGACATTACTATTATCTGTGTGTGTGCCAGGTTTATATTTGGTTCTGGTGGCCCTTGACAGTATGGAGTACGTGAGAACTTTCCGGAAGAAGGAGGACATGCGTAGCCGTCTATTCTGGGTGGCTCTGGACCTACTGGACCTGCTGGATATTCAAGCCAACCTATGGGAGCCCCAGCGGACAGGCCTGCCCATCTGGGCGGAGGGCCTGATGTTCTTCTATTGCTACATCCTGCTGCTCATTCTACCCTGCGTGTCACTCAGTGAAATCAGCATGCAGGGGGAGCACATGTCGCCTCAGAAGATGATGCTGTATCCGGTCCTGAGCCTGGTCACCATCAATGTGGTGACCATACTCATACGAGGTGTAAACATGGTGCTGTTCCAGGACAGCCGTGTTTCCACTATCTTTGTTGGCAAGAATGTGGTGGCCATTGCCACCAAGGCATCCACCTTCCTGGAGTACCGCAGGCAGGTGAAGGAGTTCCCACATCCACAGAATGCCATGGCATTGGAGCTTCAGCAGAACTCTGTCAGCCACACGCAGCCCCTGCCAAATGCCACCAGTTTACCCCATGAACCCTCGCCGGCGCAGGACATCATTGACACATGACCACCTGCAACGGACCTGCCATCATTAGATCCCGACTGCTTTTTATGAAAGCCGCTGGAGCCGAGGTTGATAGAGAACTCAGCAGCATGACAGGATGATATTCTGTTCTTGTCAAGCTCTTATGAACCACAGTGGAACCCTAAAAGAGATTTTCAGCATCACCTGCCTGTCAGAGCATACTGTAAACCTTTCACTTGACTTCACTTGAGTGCAGACTTCAATGTCGAAACTACGGTTTTTATTGTGCTACAGTGTTTTTAATTGTTTAAAATGTTTTAAAATTTCAAAACTGTATTGAGAGACAATCCTCAAACTCAAAGCAGCCTGGTAACATTATGTCGTGTGAAATGAACAGTTGCCCCCCCCCCCACTGTGAATATGTTATATTTTCTAAAGGTCACTTTTTATGCAGCACATCCATGGCGTTCCCTTTGAATTCCAGCACCAAAGGACAAACCACTCAGCGAGATGCTTTTCTGTTGGAGAGGAGGAGCAAAGAGGGACAAGCGTCAGTTCTGGCTGTGCTGCCAGAGCAAAGGTTGCTGGCAGATGAATGCTGCTCCTCTGCTGAGAGGGATGCTCCCTTGAAGCTGCTGCCTCAGTCGGTGTGACGCTTTATGACCAAAGCGCTGATAAAAGGTCTGATTAAAGCATCGCAGCCCAGCACTATACTGCAGGCATTCAAGCATGCATGTGAGTGTGTGTGTGTGTGTGTGTGCGCGTGTGTGTGTTTGTGTGTGCGTGTGTGTGTGTGCAAGCGTGTGAGTGAGTGAGTGCGCGTGTGTGTGAGTGCGTGAGTGAGTGCGCGCGTGTGTGTGTCCCTATGTGCAAGCACACCATTATGTAGAGGATGGATGCCTATAAGTATGTGTGCAAAAAGTGCAAGTTCACTACAGGAGGTCTGGCTTTTTTTCAGATTGTTTTGGAGCAGAGGCAATGATGTGTGTGATGAATTGCAAATTAGACAAAATATGTTGTGCTGTCAAAAAAATGAAATAAAATTTGAGAGGGGTGAAATTAACATTTTGTTTCCTCCACTGTACAATCCTCAAAACCTAGCTCAAGCCTTGGAGTCCAGAGAACGTCTCATTGACACGGTGACAAAATAAAAACAAATTGCAAACAAAAATGTTTTTGTTTTTCGGTTGGCGATTATTATTATTATTATTATTATTATTATTATTATTATTATTATTATTATTATTATTATTATTATTATTATTATTATTATTATGTACATTATTTACCTGTGTGAGGCCAATGATGTTTTACTATAAATATAAATAAAAGAACAATAATGAAAACATTGCTCTTTTTTTATATTGTTGATGTAAGAATCAATCAAATAAATTTTGTAGACATGTAACCTTTGAGGGGAATTTTGTGCTCTTGTATTTCAAAGCAAAAGAACATAACAGCTGCGTAACTGCAAAGACTTTTTGGTTTTTATATTTTACATAGAAGAAGCACATAAATATTTAGGCTGAACAGCCTCCTTCTAGACTCTGACATTAATTTTCAACCCCTCAGGCAAATACATCTGGGAAAGGCAAGCATTGGATTCATCTTTAAAAATGTGATAAAAATGTATGAACCTTTTTTCAAACTGTTTCCACATTTTCTTCCCAGTTATCGTTATCGGCCTCCCACATCCTTTTTGTTCAGTTAACACTGATCTATCTGTGCAGCAACCCAAACCGAGTAATCAAATAAATCTTGGTGTTAGTGTTTCTTTGAGAAATATATTAAATGACCCAGGTGTCGAGGCGTGAGGTAAAAAGGTCAGCCACATAAAGGAAGTCCCTTCACTGTCATCAGTTTAACTACAGCTTCCCGAACTGACCCTGAAAGGATCCACAATAACCATGTGCGAGACTGCGTGATTAGCTGAGGAGCGACACTTCATTTACTCTGCATGGAGGACAATATTTGCCAAAAATCACAGTGATTTTATTTATGGTTCTAAAATACTGTTATGGAGAGCTGCTATTCGTGTTGCTGAGGCATAATCAGACATCCAGGGCTGCAAAGATGAGAACGTTATCATACATCACATATACAAATCTTACAGTAACATTATTTACCCTGGGGCATTTTGTCTTATTTACGTAGCCATGGTGTATGGAACCACAAATGATGTACTCTCTTTTCTCATAGAGAAAGCAGCATCCTAAGACTTTAATCATGTTTTAATTTATACCAAAGTAAAATTGTGCTTGGGTGGCTAATTTAGGAGTTATACAGTATATATTTAATCTGGAAGGTAGGGTCTTTTTGCAAAACGTGCAAAATACAAAACCCCTCGACAGTAACGTACAGCATGGCAAGAAACTAAACACAGAAATGTGTTGATTTCACACCTAGTGTCTGCAATATTGGTGCTTCAAGCTAATCAAATAAACGATTGTTTAAGTGTTTTGGGCTTCACACTATCCATACAAACCGACAGTCTCTTCTCCTGGAATCTCCTCCCTGCAAATATATTGATTGTTCTTGCCGGTGAAGTATTAAATATTTCTGAGGAGAATCTCTCCAGCAGCATCCATTTCACTGTGGTTTAGTGCTTTCATTTTAGCTCTCCATGCCTCATAACGAACATATTGGATTAAGGAAAGATGATATTGGAATCGTGTAGTTATAACATTATTTGATGAGGATTTCCTCCTAATGAACCTTTACTATGCAATTTTAAAGGATGACATGGCTGTGAGATGCTTCCGCATCAGTTTGAATGAAACTGTATTTTATTCGCATATATAACATAAAAATCTCGATGTTAATTGAATATATCTGCGAATTAAGAATAGTCATAGCAAAAGAACATATTGGCAAAAAACTAACCTAACAGTTCGGCAAACTAACTAAGTAATAGTTAGACTTAAACATGAAGAAAAATGTAAAAAAAAAACAAAAAAAAACAAAAAAAAAAAAACTTGCATATTACCTGGATATTAGACCTCAAAGATCTTTTATCAAAAAAAAAAGAAGCTGAAAACACACTTGTAAATCCTTTTTCGGGAAGCTTGTTCCCCTGTTTTCAAGTATTCTCAATCCTTTTTATGTGTCAAATACACACAGTTTCCCGCAGAGCTGTTGGAGGCAGTCAGAATAATGCCCTGCTTCTTTTTGAGCTTCTCATCATGACGTTTTATGACACCAGTCAGTCCTGACTGCATGGCAAATGAATGATTTGCCTCCGTAAGTCCACTGCGGTAGTAAAAACTAACAACAGGGGAAGCTTTAGGCTCATCTTCTCTTGGCAGAAATGTAGTTCCTTGACGATAGCACAACATGTCACTAAGCTATGAGAAACGCCAGCAGGTTCAGCCGACCCTAACGTCTGACTAACCCAAAGAGATGTACTGGAAACAGACTTGAGATTTGGTTGCATCCTAACATTATGGCTACAAAGAACCCAACATCGTTATGATATAATCATTGAGCAGGTAGACAGATTTCTAGTCTGCAAAACTGAGCTAATGCTGTGAATGTTTCCGTTTCTCGGCTTGACTTGTGGTCATTGCAGAAATGCGTCCTCGTTGCTCACTTTGGTGGGTGGTTTAATGTCGTCCTAGCAGGTAGGGCTGAACAGGAAGCTCAAATTTAAATTGCAAATTTCACCATTATATGACGTGCTGTAGGCATTTTTGCGCTCTTGACGGCTGAGTTGTTTTCATTTGAATTCAGATATTACATAACACTGTTTACTGTCAATCATTTATCACCCACCGCGAGAAAAATAACACTGACAGTAAATAATCCCACAAACACACTTTATTGTCTCATCCAGGTCTCTATATTTAGAGAATCCTTGTTAGCTGTAACAGCGGTTAATCACGGTTTGACAGTGTAATATAAACAAGTAGATTAGAAAAATATCCAATTATACACCTTCTGC
>CAAKHG010015022.1:0-11971 GCA_901007715.1 Dactylopterus volitans | reverse complement strand
GGGTAAGAACAGCTGCTTAGTGGATGTTTTGTCCTGAGGGCAGTTGATGTCGTCAGTTGTGTAACCATATCTACTTTAGACCTAAGCACCAGCTGTGGGCCTTGAGAGGTGAAGTGAGGCACACACACGAGAGACACACACTATTAGCCTACACAAAAGCAGTGGTTCATACTTGCATGGTGGCTCCTCCCAAGGTTTTTGTTTTCATGTATAATGCAATGTTGACACATTTTATTCTTGCCCCTAACCTTTGTACATAAGTAATAGCTTAACTTTTCTGTGGCCAAGATGTTGTGGTTTGTGGAAACAGTGTTTCAAAGGAGAGGACTGAACCAGTGATATTTGAAAGTAGTGTTAAGTGGATCTACATTCAAAGGGCCATCTTAAGCTGGACAAGCTATTTCAGAAGTGGGTCGGTGCAAAGTTTGTCATCTTTTTGCCTGTATCATCAACGTAGAAACCCAGCAGAAATTTTTATGTAACAAAAAAGGATCTGCGGGGGTGACCTGCCATTCTGTTTCATCATGTAGGCACAGAAAATTGTTTTATGCCTATTTGTTGTGATATCAGTGATATAGTGTTAATGACAGAAAACTGGTAACCTACATTATTCCCACACTTTGTCTCAAAAGAACAACTAGTATTAGATCACCTCTGAGGGTATAAGTGTAATATTGACAGCTCTTAAACTCCACTTATACAAATGGACCTGCTGGCACATTTCTAATGCATCCCAAATAACCTTGACAACAGTTGTAAGATGAAAACAGTTAAATGCACAACAAAGTCAGGTCACTTGGGCTCAGTTCCAGTTACAACTGCTTATTAAAACAATTTCTACGTCGGAGCAAAACTGCTGCCACTGCTTGTGATAATACAGGTTTAGAAAACATGTAGTGTGCTTTAAGGTTTTTGGAAATGGGTTAACAGTGTTATTTTTCTTGTATTATGAGCCCTTGTAAGGTGTTGTTTACCAATCCTTCCTGTCCTCACCATCTGGCTTTCTTTGGCCTGCTAGGAGAACGATGCAGGAGTTAAAGAGGAGGAGGAGAAACCTGCTCCGCTCGCTCAGCTGGCTCACAGCTCCACACTGGAACAAGAGGTATGACCCTGTTGGGTCCCAGTTGTCTTCACAGTTATACACAAAAGCTGCAGCTAATCAATTTGTCAATCAAACACAGTATTTTGATAGTGGATATGAATTTTATTATTCCAGCTTCTTATTTTTTTGTCTACTATGATTATGAATTGAATGTCTTTGGCTTGGCGGACTGTTAATTGCCACAGGTCATCTTGAGCTTTGAACAAAACAGATTTAACATTTTTCCCATTTCTGACATTAAAAGGACCAAACAACTAATAGCTTGACTGGGAAAATAATCATTCGTAGCAGCCCTGCTTTCTACTATTGTACATGTTGCTATTCTAGTTTTCCTGCATGCACCTAAGTGTTATGTAGTGTGTCTCAAAATCTGTGTCATATTCTCATAAACTTTTCAGTCACATGACAGTTGAAAATTATTTTAACCGCAAAAAAATCAGTTACACTACAGCACTATTCTCATTACTGTAGCGTTTTGGTAGCATCACAAGATTTAGGTTTGAGGAGGAACGGTATTGTTTCATGTCAGAGAAACATCAGTTCCTTTTTATTTAGCTATACATGTAGCTCTTAAAAAGAGCAATTAAAGAGAATAAGAATACTGACTGCAGTCAAGCTTTTTCCACCTTTTT
This sequence comes from Dactylopterus volitans, assembly GCA_901007715.1. NCBI lineage: Eukaryota > Metazoa > Chordata > Actinopteri > Syngnathiformes > Dactylopteridae > Dactylopterus > Dactylopterus volitans. The sequence goes on along the minus strand of CAAKHG010015022.1, from coordinate 10,237 downwards.
AATCATTGTTTTCATTTGTCATTTTTTACCTGATAAATATTTAAACTCTTGCACACTCTCAAATTGACCCTGAAGTCAAAAACATTAAACAAAACATACCACTTACTGTGTGCATTGTGGACATTTTTAGAGTCTGCTTGAAGGCATCGCTGCACTGTCTGATCCAGCACAACGCCCTTCTCCTGCAATTGATATTGACCAGCATTGGAGCCATTTACTCTCACTGTCTGTCACTGACCTTGAGGTAAGCTCTCTGTGCCTGTTTGACGCCTGAAAATTATTTCTTACACAAGGCTCAATATCTGCTCGAAGACAATTCCGATATATCGTTGGGAACTATCACTATGTCGTTAAGGAGAGCTATGGTGCACTCCTGCATTGGAATATTTTAGAAGTTGCAAATACGTCACACCAAAATGTCTTGTTTCCTCTGCAGGACTTGGACTCCCTTGTTACTGAGCGTCTGTCAGACCTCAACACAGACATCACCAGCGCCATCTGCCAGGATGTCAGTTTGCAAGATGCCATGGTAACCAGTGGCGGAGCCTTTGGTGTGCCGTCAGAGAGAGTCGACATCAGGCCAGCCACTCAACAGCAAAGATCCCTGTTTCGACTCGAGTCCTCTGGCTCCTCACACACAGACACTTCACCCGGGATGGCCCTGGGCCTGGCTGCTCTGCCCTTCCCCTCAGAGTGTAATTTAACTGGCAATGAGTCATCGCACAGACCAATGAGTGGCTGTCTGGATGAGGCAGTCTTTGACCAGATCAATCAGCTGGGTTTGGAAGGCTTTGACACCCCACTAATGGCTTGTCTGGACAACATTGAACCACAGGTCCCTGAAGACCTGGACTCAGACTCAGGTCTGTCTTTGGAGAGCAGCTCTGGAGGTCCAGTCTCCCCAGGTTGGTTCATATTAATAAAAACATTTAAAGGTTCATGGTCTGCATAGACCTGGCTTGATTAGCCAATAAATTGTTAGTGTACAAACTGATTTTGATAAAGTAATCATCTTCTTGCTCATCCAGGATCATCCGAGGTGTCATCATCCAGATCATACTGTGAAGATGAGTGTGGGGCTACAGGCTACAGCAGCGAGGCAGATTCAGTCCCATCCAAAGGCTCTGCCAACGACACTTCAATGTGCACACCCGTTGATCTGAGTGACAACGTGTGGCATGACCACAGCTATTCATCGCCCGCTTTCTTCAGCCAGCCACCAGTACCACTTCCCCGCAAAGGCATCAAAGAGGAGCCTCTCAGCGAAGACGAAAGGCCGAGTCTAGAGGAGAGGGAGCTGAGTCGGGATGAACTGCGTGCACGTGCCATGTGCATCCCATTTTCTGTCCTGCAGATTGTCAATATGCCTGTGGAGGAGTTCCTGGAGATTGTTGATGGTCATGGCTTTTCCCCTGAGCAGGTGACACTTCTAAGGGACATCCGCAGGCGGGGGAAGAACAAGCTGGCAGCGCAGAACTGCCGAAAGCGCAAACTAGATGCCATCATAGGGCTCCAGGAGGAGGTGGAAAGGCTGCAAGCTCAAAGAGACAGGCTCCTGAGGGAGAAGCAGCTTACATATAAGACAATGGGCGCTGTGGGTCAGCAGATAGAGCAGCTCACCAGAGACATCCTGGCCCGGTTGAAGGACAATTCAGGACAGCCCCTGAACTCGGAGAGGTTCACCCTGCAGTGCGGGGCTAACGGGAGGGTTGTCGTTCAGCATGCAAGAAAGCCTGCAGTCTCCACATCAACTGGCAATAAAACAGACAAGCGGAAGAAGGAAAAAAAGCAATGACACTTGATTGCCAGCTTTTTTTTTTCTTTTTTTTTTAGGTTTTTGGATCATTCTTACCTTGCTTGCCTGACTGGTATTGGGGATCTCTTGAAAGTGTGTGTGGATTCACCGCTGTTGGGAGTCTAGTCTAAAATGACAAAAGCTGGAAAAAAAAAGAACGATGAAAAATTCTCTGTAAATAGAAAAATATAATGGGAACAATGTAGCCTACACACTGGACATTCTTTGCTTATTGGAGTTGGATAAGGCACCCTGGCATTAAAGGGAACAGCGAAGCTGCTGGCGATGCTATGAAATGTGCCTGTGAACATTACAAAGTCATCGAATCTTACCGTTTTTACAGACTTAACAAAAGCGTAGACAACCAGACATGTCAAAGTCAACACAGCCAGCAATGTGACAGGTAACAATATTAAAGATTTTGGGTGGGAGATGTGCTTGTTTTCATGTAGCCCTGTCAATGTAAACCTATACAGTACAAGCAGCAGATGGAAGATTGTATTTATTAGTGTTTGAAGTTCCTGAAATGCTTATATGCATCACGAGACTGTCATAGGCAGTTGTCTTTTTCTCTGCAATGGCAACTCAGTCTCAAAGTTGAGAGTACCGGGAAATTACATATCTGAAGTTTACAGATTTTTTTAGATGTCAAATATGTGCACTGCATTCAAAAATCTAAAAGATTTTGTTCTTTTATGTCTTGATGACACAGTATACCAATGATGAAACTGGCAAGGCCTTAATTTGCATTTGGTAAGTGTTCATGTTACTGTGTGTATGTGTGTACATGATCCACAGATGCACATTTATCATATCAAATGTGTTAGAGGCGCTATACAATTTTGTTTCAAATTGATATTGAATAATTGGTATCAAGCACAATTCTGACTTATCCCTCAAGTTCAACTTCTTTTTTGAGTTTTGGCAACATTCTATTCTACCTCACACCTTTATTTTATATAGATTTTGGCAAATTGAAGAAAATTATTGGGACACGTAAGTGCACTCTTAACTGGCAATCCTTAATTACTGAAATGGCCCCGAATTGGGCCTAAACCATCCCATTAAAAAACAAACTATTTAATAGGATTGAATGTGTCTGGATGTTGGGTTTTATATTTTTGAGATTATAGTATTCGGTAGAGATTCCCATCTCAATCAAGGGCACTCCACATTTATGTGGTCATCTGAATGCGTGAGTCAGATGGGGAGAGATGCATAGTTACCTGTTGTGATGTTTTTCCCAGCCCTTCACTAATGTGTAATTTTTCTGGTTTGACCAAGAGTTTACTTTGCTGTTTGTACACATTTCAGTTTTGTTTTTGTTGTTTTTTTCATTATCGTTCGGGGTGGATTTTTTTTTTCTTTGTTTTGTTTGCATGGTGATTGCTTGATGTTGATAGTATGATTTTTTTGCTTTGGGAGTTTATAATGTTCTTGCAGACATGGTTGTTGACAAATAAAAAAAAGACAAATGCGGCGTCTTTTTCTGAGCTGTTTTGCAATGTGGAAATGATATTCATGCAACTTGGACGTGATGCTGGGGGGGAAAAAACAAAACAAAAACAAACCTAGCTCAAACCCTATCGCTCTCTGCTCGATTATGTACCCTGTTTTCGCTTGGGCGTTCGGGAGCCAACAGGATGTGGGGTGAAAAAACGAACGTGTGTTTTTCCTGCCGGGCTTCCGTAGACGGCTCGTAATTAGCCTTTGGCGCCTGCTCCGCACTGCAGATAAAGAGGCGAGCGACCGCGTGGTGAAGGAGGCATCACTGAAGCAATCCCTGTTTGCAATAACAGTGAAAGGGTATGCAACCACTACTGACTTCAAACGCCGCTCTAATTGCAACACCCCGAATTAATGCGCGACGCAAAACAAGCTAGCTCCGCTGCACCAGACTGAAAGCGCGCCTTAGTTCACAAGCGGCGCGGGTTTGTGTACAGTCAGTTAGCCGCAACGTCTTCGCGGCCGCGTGTTATTTGAATCTGCTCGCGGCCCCTCAGTGTCGTAATTTAATGTTTATGCGCTGGGTCGTAATTTAATGCGTGTAGCATCGTCTCGGCTAAGTGAATGCTACATGAATGCTAGGTGGCTAAGCGCTCCGACTCTGCACTCGGGGCTTAAACGTACCATTGGGCCTTTTTAAAGGCCATTGAACGATCTCTCGAGCCTCGCCTCGTTTTTTATTAGTTCCGCTAACCTAGCAGCGGTAACTTTTTGGTGCTCTCGGATTTTTTTTATTTTTATTTTTTGGCACACCGCTAAAATGTACGCAGCGTCGCAGGTAGCACCGTCAAATCAAGGAGAAGTAACATTACGTAAGAGCCGAGGTGAGTAGTTATCCGGCTTTCTATATTACTTAACGTAATAGCGTGTTCTTTTTTTTTAGCTAGCTCTGCATTTAACTTTGGCACAGGCCCGAGCTAACGTAATCATTGTGGCACAGACGTGCACGAGTTGCCCTCGGTGATCACTATCGGCGGCATGTTACGGTTATTCGAGTAATCTATTTCATATCTAATCTTTACAGTGTGCCCTGGGACAGTGTTCCCTGGAGTTTTAACTTTTCGTATTGCGGCTAGGACCATCACGTGTGTGTGTGTGTGTGTGTGCCAGGGTGACATTGTAGGCGCCCGTGCAACCTTTCAAGCCTTGAAATGATCATCTTCTTGTCCTCAGAGCACGTCATGGGTAAGAAGCAGCAAACCAAAATGAAGAAGGATGCATCCGAGACACAGGATGAACCCGAGGAGTTTGTTGTGGAAAAAGTGCTGGACCAGCGAATTGTGAATGGGAAAGTAGAATTCTTCCTGAAGTGGAAAGGTTTTACAGAGTGAGTTGCCTGGGACACCTGCCCCCCCCCCCCCGCTGAGCTGGAAGTGCTTCCCTGGTATGGGGTCGTGCTATGCTTTTGTCCGTAGTTACTGTGGTTGCATGAAGATCCTGCAGTTCTGCATACAACCTAGTTTTCTAATTGCATCGCATGCGGCTGTATTGGTGGAAATTGGTGCGAATATGTGTTTAGAAATGCAGATTTTCTCGCCGTGTTTGTAACAGTGCTGACAACACCTGGGAACCAGAGGAGAACCTGGATTGCCCGGAGCTGATCTCGGCATTTCTGGAAGCGCAGAAGACTGTCAAGGAGAAACCGGCTCCAGTGAAGAGGAAGGCATCAACGGAGGAGCCCGAAACTGAAGCTAAAAAGAAGGATGCTGTGAGTATGCTTTGTTACACATGCGTCTTTAAAACCATTTAAAATGTGATGGTACCATTTGAGATTTTAGCAGAAGGACAATTCCTCAGAATTCGGAAGAGCAAACGGTCGGCTACCATGATTAAAAATGACCTGTTAGCGCAGCCCATATGCAAATTAGAGCAAAGAGAACTGTCTTACATCATGTTAAGTCCCAGTAAAAGCGGCACCAACGGGACCAATCATGGATTGGTCCAGGATCAGACAAGCATCCATGTCCTGGAATGATCTAAAAAAAAAAAAAAAAAGAGCTTGCACGGTGGTTTCTTAAATGTACATATTGGGTTGGTTTTTTTTTTTCTTTTTGGTTAAAAGTTTTTTGTTGTCATCACTTGCAGCCAGAGAAACCACGAGGCTTTGCAAGAAACCTTGAGCCAGAGAGGATAATTGGTGCCACAGACAGCAGCGGAGAGTTAATGTTCTTGATGAAATGGTAAGTAATGGAGGAAATACTGGTCAATGCGACACGCTTAAAAAAAATTGATACTCCTATCAATAAAGTCATTGTCATTTTATAATAGTCTAGCCCGTTTTCTGCCTGTCACAGATGACAAATATCACAAATGTGTGACTTGATTGTCATTATTAATTTGGACTATAAAAGGTGAAGGCACCACAATTGCAGTAACGCCTTCGTCCCCAATTTCTGCAGGAAGGGCTCTGATGAAGCAGACTTGGTCCCGTCCCGAGAAGCCAACACACGCTGTCCCCAGGTGGTCATTTCCTTCTATGAGGAGAGATTAACGTGGCATTCCTGCCCAGAAGATGAAGCGCAGTAGTACTCTCCTCTGCTTCCTGCTTTTCCCCTCACACCACCTGCACCCTTTTCCTCAGGACTGAAGTTTCTCCTCTGGCTTGCCTTCTAGTTTTAGCTGTTGTAGTTACATTTACCTCCGCCAGGGAGGTCATGTTTTTTTTTGTTTTTTTTCCACCCCCGTCTTTTGGTTTTGCTTGATTGGTGGCAGCGTTACACAAAAGCTATATTCCTGCGGATTCCACTAAAACGCGGCTGAGGCGTGCAGCGTTTGATTTTGCGGCAGATCTGTTTTAGCGTTTAAAAAAAAGGAGAGAGAAAAAAAAAAGCGGCATCATTTTTTGCTTTTGCCTCGGCGGGGGTCTGTGCTCAGTAGGGCGCCCTCCTTCTTCCAAATGTTCCTACACTCGCATGTGTCAGTTAAAGAGAGCTATGTTGTACATAATTAGCCGAATCGATTGTGAGAGGGCAGGTGGTGATGTTTGGTGTATTAAGTCTTCCTTTTTATGGCTTGATCTGACTGCAGCGATACACTGACAGAATTGCTTCACCATCCATTTGCATTCCCGTTTACGTTCCCGAACGACTACTTTGGTCTGTTTTTGTCTGCGGCTCATTTCCACCATCTCGATCTCATCAGATGCTGTTTTGTTTTTTGGACATTTTTTGTTTCCTCCACACTAGTGCTGTTCTACAAGGGTTTGTATACTTGTTTTGTAAATGTTTTTAAGTTCTGATAAAGGTTTTATGTGACCAAAATTTCAGTGCCGTCTTTATGACCAAGGAAATGTGTATGTTGGCAAATAAAACACAGAAGTCATTTGCATAAGATCATCAATACTTTACAATCCCAACTTTGGTCAAGGTTTAAGATACTATGGCTGCGGCTCATCCGATGCCACTGCATTAAGAACAGGCACAGGTCTCGCGACAGCACTGGGTGCGCTCAGGATCACTTACAAACGCTGTTGTCTATGAAGACAGTTCAACCTCACATCCACAATGCAAATAAGACTAACACGCAAAGAAGAAACCATTAACAAGCAGAACATTGGTGATACATTCTCAACGGGCCGCGAGTGTGATTTCGCTCCTATCATTTCCTCTGTGACAGGCGCTGGCCATCCCAAACTCTAACTTGAGTGTCAACACACATTCCTATAAAAAAAATAAAAGCTGGTACTATGTTTGATGAGATCCAGAAATGCTATCTGAGCTCAAGCTCATATAAGATGGATCTAGGTGAAGCAAAAAAAAAAAAAAAATTGAAATTGTGTGGAAATCATGAACGCTGCATCGTCCAAGCTAACGACAAGGGCCATCCGGCCAGTTGTCAGTGCGTCGCGTAACATCTAGCAACCATTAATATCAGGCACCCACGATTGTATTCGGGTGCATTAGTGCACATGGCGTCACGGGTAACTTGCACATTTGCGAAGGCATCATTTATGCGTTATAGAGCAACTTGTGCTGAAAAGTAGATGTCTTTTTTTTTTAAGAAAGGTCCTGCCTATTTCATCAACACAGTGTCAAACTGTGTTCTGCACATATTGCAACAGTTCAGCTGCAGTGTAAAAACAGTCCAGGTGCTAAACTGGCCTGTCTGCAGTCTGGACTTATCACCCGTTGAAAATGTTTGGCGCATAATGAAACATAAATATGTAGACCCTGAGCTGGTGAGCAGCTGAAATCCCGCATCAAGCAAGAATGGGAAAAGATTCCACTTTAAAATTAACAACTGGAGGTGAGGCAGCGGACTTGAAACATTTTGCTGCCATCAAACTCTAAATGAGTGCATTTTTCTTTAAAAAAAAATGTTCTGGTTCAGCTCTTAATGTGTTGCCTTTGTGCTTTTTTCCCCCCACATAAATACGGTTTCGATATGTGGTTGTTTTTTTTCTATCTAGATTTTAAAAAGCATCATCGAATATTTGATAAAGTGTTAACCTGACAGCAGTTTCCAGATGACCATGAAGGAGATGTCACTTTTCTCTCTAACATATTGAGGTTTTTTTTTTCCCCTTGAGGTTCAGAGATCTGACAAAGTATCCATCAAATTTTTGTGAATGTGAGAACTTTCCATCCCAAGGCTTTCATTGGTAGTTCCTCCGTTGTTGATGCATTGCTTTAGTTTGAACTACACAATGATACAACCGGATCATCAGAAGTGCTTTTTTAAAGTGTTAAATGCAGAGCGTACCTGATCTCACTACACATTTTAAACACAAAGTGTTAGTGTTATTGATCTCAAAGTCGCACCATCAGATGGCACGGGCGCCTCAAAAGCCGCACGAGAGCATCCTTGTCACTGGCATTATGGGAGATGGACTTTGGCCCTTGTATATGTTTCTATGACAACATGTTCAGTCGGCATATTCCACGGGAAGTAGGTCATGGCACATGACCCCTTCCAGGTTGACAGTTTATAATCATAATTGTAGATGGCCCTACTCCTGTTCTGGATCAAATCTTTTTTATGGTAGTGAGTTGTTAAAATATTGATGAAGGAAAAAAAAAAGAAAGTTATTAATATGTAAACAGTTCAGAGGCACCATAAATGAATGATGACAAGAAACAAGACGATTAAGCTCACAAAAAGCTGTTTCATCTAAAAGGCGTCTTTCCAGTCGGAACAAAGATCTCATTTCAGCGCAAACTGATTTGGGTTCTTAAAGATGTAGTAATTCAGCAGCTAGAACTGGAGATGCTTCATATATAACAAAAACAATGCCACCATTGTCACCTTCCATACAGCATCTCTGAGATGTCCGACCATCTTGATTAAGTTAAAACCTCTAATCAGAGTTGCAGTTTTATCACTTGTATGCAAATTTCTGCAGATTATACCACAAGTTTACACTACCTAACAAATACACATGATGTGGACAAGGGCCAACCCGTGACTAAGCCCCCCTAATATGACATCATCAAAGAATGCAGGCGGTGTCGCTGCAGGACGCGCACCTGGAGGCCATATATATATACCCGACAGACTCCTTTAACTGAGCCATTATAATGCGAGACTAATGTGTGACAGCTATTTGTGTTTCGCTTTTGTATGTGTGGTGGGTGTCTGTGGATAAGACTATTCATAAGTGAACGCCACACATGCAAAGCTTTAACACCATTACCAGAATAATTCCACATGTTCTCTGTGTTCATGAGAAGCTGCCCTAACTTTTTGAAGTTTTTTTTGTTTTTTTTCCCAATAACTAATTACGGTTAATGACAGCAGCCCCTGGGAGACTTTCTCCTCACTCCACCCATGACAAAGGGGCCTTTATATGCAAATCAGAAGACGCGAGTCTGCCTTTATAACCTGAACCTGAGCATCTATCTGATGTCAAGTTTATGCGCCGTTAGCTCCACTCTTGAATCTGACAGGACTTTGAGGTAGACTTGGAGGAAATTAGGTAAGAACACTGTGATTTTTTTTTTATTCTGGTCGTGTGTGACGCAACATCAGCATCATCCCTGCTTTAATGTGACATGTTGCACTTTTGCTCTTTGGAACAAATACTTAGGTCCGTTGCCAATAATCTACTGTTGTGTGTAAACTGAGCCGCACTCTCCTTCCACATCACATGCATTTCCCATGATCGCCCACCAATAATCATTATATAAAACGTTCAATTTAAATACAGTTCTCTCCCATGTTCTTGATGGTTTAGGGTGTGGATAGCATGTTGAATGTTCTTTGGTTTAAATTATTACACCCATTTGTTCCAGGGACCATGTACAAAGTGCACTGATCATAAAAGGTGAAAAGATGATTTGTAACAGATTTGACTGCCAGCTAAAAATCCCTCTGCAGTCCCTGGGCAGGTGAAAGGGAGCAATAAAACAGTGCGGAGCTGTCTCATTCCATGGCAACACAAACATCAAAAGTCTTACATCGTAAAAAGAACAAAAAATAAGGCAAAAAATAATATCCAATTCAATCAGATCAAGATTGCAGAAATACACGTGTCTCTATCACCCCTTCTGCAGTCCCCTGAGCGTCCAGCCCTCCACAATGCAGATGATGCCATTTTAAGTCTGATCTCGGATCTTATATGTGTTCACTAATAATTAACGACACCCCCCCCTCCCCAATAAGGAGAGAGGGGAAGGTTTATCTCGGGTTTTGAGAAGAGCGAGATCTTCTCTCTTTTGTCGCCGATAAATCGAAAAGAACGGGCTCAGCCGCGGGACGACGCGCGTGGATCCACCTCTCGACCAGGTGATTCGGATCAAACTGATCGCAGTGAATTAGGCCGCAGGTGTGCGCCGAGGACACGCCCCCTTTCTCAGAGTCACGCTATATAGTTGGTCCGGGTCGCCGTCTCTCCCTTTAGCTAAGTCAAGCAATTTACCTCTTTTTTTTTTTTTTTTTTTTTTTTACCATAGATATATTTTTTTAAATTTTTTTTTTTCTCCTTTTTTCTTTTTTTTT
>CAAKHG010015021.1:0-10296 GCA_901007715.1 Dactylopterus volitans | reverse complement strand
TGTGAAGACACTCATTTTCTCATCATCCAGTTGACTGCATCTAATGTTTGTATTCATGAGGGAAACACTGCCATGCAGCACAGACCAATCCAGCAACTGGGCACGTTTAGGTTGTTGCTTTGCTAATAAAGGTGGAGGATAACGTACATGAGGGAGGGCTTGAATATAATCAGGTCTGTGTAATTTGGGCTTCATATTTGACTCTTAATCAAGTATACAATGTTTTCAGTTCAATTTTGTGCAGGTGTAAATTGCTCTAAAGAAAGAAGTGAAGTTGTACAGATTGCTATCAGTGATAACGGAATTAGTTAAATCTCATTTCATTTCGAGGACACCAGAAGTACTAGTATGGTCATTACAGGAGGAAATAAAAAAAAAACAGGAAAGCATGAAAAAAAAAAAAAGATACTAACTACGAAGCATGGCCTGATTCAATCGTAGAGACGAGTAACACATTCGCGCGTGAATGAGGAGACAGGCTTTTGTAATTGAAATTTACGAATGTTATAAACTGAATTTATGACAGAAACATTTCGAAAGATTAATGATGTACTGTATAAAAAAAAATTAAATTAAATGCCATTTTGCATATTGCCTCTCCAGAACATGTTGGCCACGTGGGTTTATTGGTCATGAGAAAGGCAAAATACAGTGTTACACCTTTAAAACTACTCTTCCTATGCATTTTTTTTTCCATTACTGACCAAAACAAATGGTTGAAGTACCATGAATAGGTTATAATGTGTTATGGCCTGCTTAAGGCGTGTACTCCAGAAATAAACACTAGTTTACTTAATTAAAAACTATAATTATCTGCTCCATCTCTAAAATGACCCATTAACCACACAACCTAACTTTCCCTTAATATCCACAACGATGACGGCCGATTGAAGGAATATGACACACACAAAAAAAGCCTGTTGTTCAGGTTAACACCTCTTATATTTCCAATTAGAATTTTGAAACACTATAAATCTTGTTTATAAAGGCTTGGTTATTAGTACTCAAGGTTTCACGTTCAAGATTGGGCTGAGTGATCATTCGACAAATCTCTCCACATATTAATGTCTGAGCACTGTTACGAGGGTGGAAGAACAGTACAAGGCCACTGTGAAGGACAGTGGGACGTTCTAAGGATCTGAGGACCACAGGATTGAGCAGAGCTGTTCCATGAGTGAAGACGCCCTTGCAAGTCTTAGTGGAATGTAAAACAGGTGCTGCACAATTGGTTTCTTCCACAGAACGAGGCCAAAGAAAAACAGCCGCCCCTGCAGGAACTTGATGGACAGGACATCACATTCTCCAGGCAGCTGTGTCTCAAGATGATCCCTTACTAGCATAGCCAGACTTAAGGGATAACAGAAAGCATGCACACAATATATCATGCATTCACATGCAGCTGCGGGACCCACTGCATTAAAATAATGGCAGTGTGGTGATTTAATATTTCTCAGTAGAATATCTTCTAGCACAGCTATATGCTTCACACGGACCCCAAACGAAAAAAGGAAAAAAAAAGAAAAAAAAAAAGAATGCTCGCTCTTTTCTTGACACCTTGTGTGTTCTTGGTGCCGCAGCCAAACATCTGGCATGGATTTATACTCCAAACTTCTGGCTTAGGATTCAAAGAGATGATTTTTTAATTGAATCCATTCCGAAGAGCGTGAAACTGAAATGCCCTCAAGAACCTTCAAATACATACTCATGTTGCTCTGTCATGTGACCTCTTTCACAAATGGGATTTTTTTTTTCAACCCCCCACACCCCTTTTTTTTTTTGACTCCTGAGTTAATGTGATACGGCCTTCTCTGGTTGATACCTGACGGGGAAAAAAGTAGGATATTTTTGCTGAATAGAGTCAAAACACACTTTGACATACAAGTTGCTCGACTAATCAAACGACCGAGGCCTGTTTTTAGGCAGGAAATGCGTTTTGAGAAGATCATTTTTGACACAGACAGCAGCAACGGCAGTCCACTGCCGCTGCCTCCCTTCCAGCGCTCCAGCCCTGACCACAGCACATACCGCTACAACACTAAACCTACTGCTGAGCAACAATACACACATTCACAGCCCACAGACAGCAAATTGCTTCTCCCATTCCCCGCCACGCCCTACCTTCTTTTTCAGCCACCTGCAAAACAAACTGTGCTGGAAATTTCACTACAAATTACCCTGTGTCTGCCAAATCCCCCCGGGAGCAGAGGAAATCAAAACCCTGGATCTCCCAGCCCCCACAGCTACAGACCTGCGCCTCACTAACACACAAAATGTCTGTATCGTATTTTTGCTCACAACAATTGGTTTTGTTTTGGGGCTTTTTTTCCCCCCCCCGACTAAAGAAAAGTTTCTTACATTTTAGTAGTTTCATTCCATTGAATCTGCAGAATTCCACCACCGATAAAGTGTTCATCTTTTGGCAGTAAAAGTGAATGCCAGCTTAGAAAACAACAGTAAAGAAATTTCCAAGAAGCTGATTTGAATTAAAGTGTCAACTGGTGAAACATGGAAGCTGCGTGAAAAAATTCCTAGTTTACTTTTTTTTTTTTTCCAACACCAGTCTTACGAACACACCATACTTCTGGGGGCTTCAGGTCAACATGACACCGTGAAACTGAGCCTACATTCCCTCTAAGAAAGAGTGAAAACTGAGACCTGTTTCGCTTCAGGGGAAAATCAAAGGGAGGCACATACTTTAGCAGTGAATAATGATCAACAGCATAAACCCTTGGTGTTTACATGGCAAAGGGCACAGTGCCTCCTGGTGTCGACTCTGCGGAACTGCACAACAGACAGGAATGTCAGCGAGAGAGTGAGTCAGTGGCCGATGTGCCAGAGAGATGAGTGTTGAAAGCTCCTTGGAAAAAGGATTAGGGCTGTTTATGTTGGCCAAGTGGCTCGCTGCCAGCTGCTCGAGTGTGCAAACTTCTTAAAGCTGCAGAGCTTCGGGTGGGTCATGAATCTCTTCACTCTATTTACCCTCCACCCAGCCTGTATGGACGCTTGTACCGTGCTCAGGGGGAAAACCCCCATCACAATTCAGCACCCCCACCTCGAAAAATGACACAAAAAAAATTCTCCGGGACACTGAACCCCAAAACACACCTGCATATACAGTCTGTCTAGCACACAACTAACACTCCTCAGACCATATGTGGATGCTTAAAGGTCGCAATTGGATAAGACTTGATATGGATTTCAACAAATAAGGAGTGTTCAGGTTGGGGGTAAATGCAGGGGGAGGGCGGTGGGTGTGGGGGGGTGTCCATGCATCAACAGTAGGATAAGATTCAGCCTGGGAGCTGGCGGTGTGCCAGAGCTCTGCGGCCTGGAGCTAGATCAGAGCAGGGTTGGTGAGCTCTGGTTTTGAGGAGAGGGTCTCAGGTCATGGAATAATAAAAGGCATACTCCTCTGCTGGAGTAGAGCTCAACTCCAATGTTTGCTCTCTTTTCATGGCAATTATGCTCAGCAAATGCTATTTGGAGTCCCTTGTAGTTGAAATGGAGTTTTGATATGTGCATATTCAGCAGTTTCCAAAACACTCACTGAATCTGAACTTACCGTTAAAATGCATCATCAATGTGTTGCTTTTTATTTATTTTATTTTTTTGTTGAGGGCACCAAATGTATGCACATCAGGTTAACCACAAGCACACTTTCAACCTGTTAAAAACCTAAAATCATTATGGCGAGCATCCATGAGTCAGACGCACTATTTCCTCTTAGTCCTGGTGGGGCTGCTCCGCTGTCGACCTTTGCTTTGACTTCTCAATAAGGGGGTGAAAGCAAGACAATTAATTTTACCTCAGGGGCCTTTAAATCCTGCTGGTTGTGCTACTAAGTATTAACATTTTATGATTCATTTAGGTCTTTATCAAGAGTAATCACAGTCGTTTTCTCTCCCAATTCATTCAAAAATGTGCTTGTATTTAATAAGAATGGAGAAAGCGCCGAGTAATAACAGATCGGTGCCATGGAAACTCATCAAGCCAGTGAACAAGCAGCCAACCAACCATACTGTTTAAGGAAATTTAAAAATCCCCATTAAAGGAAAATTTGCTGTCGTTTCTCAGTTTACAGTGAAATTCAACCTGCTATTTACCTGGTATTAAATATATCTAATCGCTTTGATCAAGTATTATGTTTTCACACGTGCAATCAAAAATGTATTTACAAAAAGAGAGAATCCCACAATCAACCAACTGCTAATCCCACACACACCATGGCTACACTTTAGAGCGTGCTGCCATCTCTTGGTGAGTTTGGGGACTGCAACTGAAAAAGCATTTGAACTCCAGGATCCATTAAAACACACGCCACAGCCCCACAAATAAGCACAGGTATATTTTGTTTTACACCTCTCGTGTGTGTGGTCTTGTCTCCTGCCCGTGCATCGTTTGTCTACCATATGTATGTCACCTGCACATAAACCAGAACGCAACAGGAGTCTTTAAATGAAGAAGACGCATCAGAAAATTGCCGCTTCACACTTTTAAATTCTGTATGTATTTAGGAACAAACCAAATTTCAGTCTTCCGCCTTAAAATGGTTTACAAATTGACTTCATTGTTTGAAAAATGTGTCAACAAAATTCTGGTTCATTGAATCACTTAAATCTCATCAAACAATTTAAATGTGCAAAAATCACGTAAACTTGACAATACTGGTTTCAGGCACTTTCATAGTAAATACAGAGAGCTTGAGGGTGAGCTGTAGTTTTCAAAGTGCAACATCTCATATCAAAAGGCACTGTCAAATCACACATGGTGTAAACGACATGGTAGTATACTGCGAGGGCGTTGCACCACATTGTTAATGCAAACACGAGTCACACTTTTGGCAACAAATTCAGATCCACACAAGTATGTAAGGAATACAGCAAAAATGAAACAATAAACATCTAAACTGAAAAAAAAATAAATTAGATTAAAAAAAAACATGCGCGCACACACACACACACACACACACACACACACACACACAAAAACGCAATGCTCAAAAGTAAATACTCTGTATTCCAACACTTCACTTGTAATAAAGGATCAACATTTTGACCGAGCAAAGAATGAGATACCAGCAGTATCCTGTCAGAATACTGTGCTGGTCATCATTTCACTTCACCTCTGTGCAATCAGTAACATGTCGGCCTCAAGCACAGTTCCAGGATCATAAAAGGCAAACTTCACTGGTGGTATTGCACTTGAATCATCATGTTTAACAGGACTTGGCTTAGTTTTGATTGTCACTTACTTCTAAGCAGATGTAACCGTACTTTCTTTCAAATGTCCCCGCTTTGCTGAGACTATCCTGGCTCTTGAAAATGATCTGCTCCACTGGCACCAAAGTCTGTCCCTGAGCCGTTTGAGGTGGTGGTGGACGACCGCAACACGTCGCTGCCATCTGCTGGTGAAGCTTCGCCACTGTACAACGTTTTGAAGTAAATCACGTAGAATAATGGCAGGACCACCCCTATCAGGAGCATGGCAACTACGGCGTTCCACCACTGGATTCCCCAGTCTGCGCCGTGACCGATTAGACGCCGTCCTTTGAAACCAAGCCTTTGCCATTTCTCAGAGTAAGAGGACAAATCCTTCCCCTGATCATCTGTGGATTGAATCAGTTTTTCTATATCGTTGTCAACCTCCATTAGAAAGTCTGTGACCTCAGGTAGGTGTGGCTGGGCTCGGGCTCTGTCATGAGGCTTCAGCGGTGTGGCAGATGAATGTGGCGTTTCGTGGTGAGGCTCGTTCAGGTCTCTGTATTTCTCTTTTAAAAAGCTGTGTCTCTGAACAGGTATTTTGATTGATTTCAGTGCAAATATATCCTGCTCCTGTATAAGGTTGTTCACTCTCTTTATATCTGCCACCTGTTGACAGAAATAGATAGGAACGCACGTTGATGACAACACTCAGATACATCATCACCACCAGTGTCTGGCTGTCAGTCCTCCCTACCTTACAGCCATACTGCAGCGCAAGCTTGTTGAGACTGTCGCCATCTGATACCTCCCGCTCCAGCAGCTGGATATTTCTCAGCCGGTCCTCCTCCTGTTCTTGGAACCCCCGAGGCCTCATCTCCATGACACTGAGCTCCTCATCATCTGAGGATACTGCAGATTCATTAGGCTTCCTCCTAAACATGTACACCTGGCCATCTGCACTGGCATGGACGTCCACCGGAGCCTGGAACGCCCGTGGAACATGCTCCCCCCGCCGCATGATTGAACATCAGCCTGTGAGGAACAACCAAAATCCAAAATGAATTCCAGGGCTGCCATTACATGTCAGGTTTAAACTCTCATCTGCGGCAGACGTGTGAAACAGACATATGCATGTTCTTGTAGCCCTTTGGCTCCCAGCTGGTTCTCACATTGCCGTTTCTTCATCAGTTCTTTTTGAAACTTTACACTGAGCTGAAATGGTAACACAGTACAATTTTAGATACCTTTGTTGTCACGGTAGGCAAGTACAACCAAATTATATTCAGCACTCAGTAAACACAGTAAAAAAATGTAAGCACACCATCAGTCTAGACTATCTCATTCATATCTCAGCCGGCCCTACCATGTAAACAATAAAAGCGAGGACTTAAGTATGTCGTATGCTATAGGTTTAGTTGAGATTACATTTTATATACATGTATACAGTTTTCAGTGATTTTATTTAACCTTTGGAGTTCTACGTAGACAAACGCATAATCAGCTGGTCAACGCGTCACAATTGATGTTTTGTTATCTAGGAGATGGCGTTTCATGTGTCGCAGCGTTTTGCTCACTTTTTTTTTTAACCGCGGAACTGCCCGAAAATGTGGAGTGGAGCACAACACATTTCACTAATGAACGGCAAACGGGCGTTACCATGGTTACCAGAGCTTGACTGGCTGAGGGGTACGATGCGTGATCGATTTTGCATAATCAAGCGGTGAGACTTGGGAGCGAGGGCGCTCCTGCTAGCCGGGATGCAAACGTCAATGCTTCCACTCGACGTGAGTTATAAACACCGCGATCCTGCGCTCGACTCCTGCAGCGGCACCGATAGACGCGACCCGCCGCGTTTGACGAGTCACGTCGTCGGAGGCGCTCGCGGTGTTAGCTACGCGTTAGCCGCTTAGCTTTTTCGGCGTTTGACGTCCAGCGTGAGTTCACCGCTTCGGCACGCGGCGGGACACCGTCACGTCCCACGCGAGCCGCGGTTGCTCCGCCACCTCCGGAACCAGCTGCTTTCACACAGACTTCGCACGCCACTAGTTACCTCAAAAACACACGCTTCGCTGGCCTTCCGCCACCTTCTTCTCCCCGCGGTGCTACTGAGCTCCACCTGATAGCCAAGTTAGAGAGTGAGCGACGGCGGCCAAGCTTCTTCTCACCACCTATGAAAGTGGACTCACAATACAAGGGGCGACGCACCGCCATCTACTGTCCGGGAGGGTGTCACACCGTTTGCAAGTTCCCATGAACGTTAAAATTGATTTTGAAGCTACGTGATGGAAATGATTGTTCTTGTTGTTGCGTTTGACGTCTTTCGCAGTATATGATCGTGTGTGATAAGAGTCGATTTGCACTGAGAGCAGCGAGACTGATTTGGACATCTGCTCTCACTGGCCTAAATGTAAGTTAATAGCCACTCAGAGCAGCACAGCTGCTCTAAATGCTATTAAATTGTTTGCATCACAAACCTAAATGAAAACGTTTGCATAAAATTTGCAGAACATGAATTGTGGTATCTTTTGATTTCTTCTGACAGGTTATTTGTATCTGTTTATTGCTGTCCTTTATTAAGGAGAAATGTTCTCTGCGCATCCCCAGTGTACACACACACCTCACACATCGCGAGCGAGCGCCCACTTAGGTGCCTTGCTAAATGGTACTTCCACAGTGACCCCCGTCAATTTTTGAGGGGATGGTACGTGCAATCGAACCGTCGACCTTTAGCTCCTACCTAACCTTCATGCCACGGCTGCAGCGTCTTCACATGTTGTGTTTAGCAAATCTTATTTCAAATCACTCAACAGAGTAGTATCACATAAAAATATGACAATTATGATAATTCCATATGATAATTCCATTATCTATTAAAATAATATTCAGGGACCAAAATGTTCCTCTGTGTTTGTGACATTGACAAGCATCATCATTTCATCTAAGCTACTGAAACCTATAGGAACTGCCAATTTCCATTTCTATCTGTCTTTCAGTTCCCCAGTAGGAGAGAGCTGGTGGTCAGAGCAGCAAGCAGCTGGGGACTGAGAGGCTGCTGAATGTCTGAGTATTGGGCTGTGGGTGCTGAGCGAGCGCCAACGAGGTTTGGGGGAGGCAGCCTAGAGCGATCACTAGATGGGGCTATTGATCTGTCGAGAGCAACTCAAACGCTTAAATGATGTACAGTGACAGAAGCTGAGGATTTCTTTCTTTCAAGATCATTATTGTTTCATTCTTGTATTGATTATGAATGGCAACACTCCAAGTATTTCGTTTAAGAGATTAGCAGCCATACTTAAATTCGGGGTAGAAAAGGGTAGAGCCAGTTCCTGAAAACTACGTCCTATGTAATGAGCACATCAGGAAAGGCTCGAGCGCCATGCCAGCACCAAACAATAAAAGTGAATAATGCATATTAGTTATCATTCTAAGCACCAGTCTAACTGGAACTGCGGTCAGTATGTAATTCTCCACCGCTCTGTCCGTGTTTTGAAATTATTTGTGCCTGGACATTAAATGGTAAATGGTTGGATGAATGGATACATAAAAGGTGAATCACAAATCTATGTGCGCCCACTATGCCTCTTCTATTGTCCATATTACCATTGATATTAAGTGCACTTTTTAAATTTGTGTATGAGTGATTAGACTTCGGTTTGCGTGTGATGTCGGTCCTGCTTACGTGGAACCTGATTGGTCAATCTTAAATCTCTGCATTCATTTGAATATACAGCAAATACTATAGGCGCCGCTAATCCATCCACAAACAAATTTAATTTGCAGAGAGGTAGATTTTTAATGGCTATCATTTGTAATATGGCATATTTCTATCTGATTTGATTAGTCAGTGTTATGAAAGCCTGTAATTAATTCCTCGAAAAACATTGAAAAAGTGATCATAACAGACATGAGAGTTGCACCGCACACGTGTTGTCAAAACAAGTATCAAAGCTTCAGCTGGAGAAAGAGTTGGAGCGTTTAGAGCAGACAGTGATGAGGTGAGCTGTGTTGTTACCACACACACCTGGAGATTGGTTTTGCTGGGTTTGTGGAACATTTTGTACTTGGCGAAACGAAGCCATGACCAGTGTTCAAACATCCAGAGCACATTTTGTACTTGCTGGAGTCACATGCAGAATGCTCACTACCCCTTGAGAGTGTTGTGGCAGCGCTGGCAACTCTCTTTTGAGTGACACAAACATAAATATAAAAATGTGTATCTTGACTTCAATTATGGGTTTCCCCTAAACCTAACGATGTGTTTGGTGTGCGTAAACATAACCAGACCTTAATTATGGTAAGCACTGGAATGTACTAAAACACAAGGAGTTGTAATCGTTTTGGAAAAACCATTACCAGTGACAAGCTCTGTTTACACTCACAACGTTATTGCAAATGAGATAGTCACGGTTGCTAATGGGAGGTGAACACCTGTTCGTTGCCTGACATTTTTTTTTTTCCTGTTGATTGAGTCCTTCGCCTGAGTTGTTGTTGTTGTTGTTGTTGTTGTTGTTGTTTTTATAATTTCTCTTTGTTTTTGACATTTTTGGTGTGGTAATCCTGAAAACATGTAAGAATGAAAAAAAACGTGAGCTTATTGCACCCACCTAAGGGGCATCCAGATTAAATGCCTGTAAACATCAACTCATCAACATCCTTCACTCTGCTGACTTCTGCATTTAGTGCCACTTGCCTTCCCTCCTCATGACCGGCCTCTTCTCTTAAGGAGACAAAACTTGAAAAGATTTTGAAACTAGCCTCCTGACGCCCGCTTGTATGTGTATGTGACCCTCACAGGCTTGTTCAGAGATTTGAAGGCTTCCAAAATGCTTGAATTTGAATATACTCCTTTAAAAAAATTACTTGATTTACATTAGAATCTGAAGTTACAAAATCTAATTTAAACAAAAAAATCTGTTGATATTTAATGATAAAATGATCCTGTCATCATGTTTGCTTGAAGTCACTTGGTGGCTGAAATTAGTAAGTAATTATCCTATCAGCATATAATTTGTGTACACTAATAAATGATGTTATTTCTACACAAAGGAACCAATATTATACGCTCAACATCTGTGTGTTTTTTTTTTGGTATACA
>CAAKHG010015013.1:0-10852 GCA_901007715.1 Dactylopterus volitans | reverse complement strand
CTGTCACCTAACACCTTGACATGGCATTGATGGGGAGGAAATGGCATATCTTCCTGTGTATGAAAGAGGACCTCAAATATGCCCTCAAAAAACACTTTTAGAGGCAATCTGCTTTCTACAAAGAGAGGTCAGCACAGGTAGAGAGATAGATAAATTGCTTTACTAGTGCTTGGCTGTATACTTCCATACAGGTCATTGAAAGCATGTACCTCGCCACATACATGGAACACAGAAAAGAAAACCATATGTGACTTGTGGAAGCAATTGAAAGCGGAGCCAAGGAGATAAAATGAAAAGAGAGGAGAATACAAGTCAGAAGCCATAATCATGGAAAGAAAGGTGAAGAGAAAAGTGGATGGAGATAAAAGAGAGGAAGATCAGAGGAGAGGATAGCGGAGGATTAAGTTTCTAACAGGACTATAAAAACATGCTAAACTCTTAAGATTTCGATCTGAGGCAAGTGGAACACAAGAATGTGATAACAGCGTGCCAGTTTTCACACGTATACGCTTTCTGCTGCTCTTACACAGAAAAATACCTTTTATTGTTGGTTGGGAACTTGGCTGATACATAAGCTTCATTATCTTTTTTTCTGTTTTTGTTTTTTTGTGGATATTTTGTTGCTAACAATGTTCCCATCCGCTCATCCACTGCACCTGTTTGCACTATTCTCATACACAGTAAACACTTTATTACTCATCGGTGCGTACACATCAAATCCGGCACTTTCACAAATGCCATTAGTGCATAACGCTTTGTAATGGCGTCAAAATGAGCATGGGTGTGGTTGGAGGCTAGGAGAGATGGCTGCAGCTGATTCCATTTGCCTTTTGCAGGGAGTAGCAGTTGCAGGCTGAATGAGGATTAGGGCTAGAAATGATGGGATTTTGATGCTGAAAAGCCCAGCTGAGAGGCAGCACAGCATGACTCCATGAAGCATAGCAGGAGAGGAGACGCAGGCCGGGTTCCAGCGCCTCGAGCAGACAATGTCACATCTCCCCACACAAAATAGCAACATTGATTACTGCAGACTGAAGCCAGGAACACTGTATTTGTCATGTATGATGTTGGAATTAGACACGCTGCTGAGTAATAACTGATTAATGTCAATAAACCGAGCTGAGAATTGTGCTCTGTGGAAAGGGTCTCAAATCTCAGCCACAGTAGTGCTGAAAAAAGCCTTCATGCTTAGACCACAGTAGGCCAAACTGTACTGGCCACTGCTATATGCTTCATTGGGTTAGGTTGGGCATCGTCTCTACAAAAGTGCATACACACCAAAACGTTTTATTTTTCAAACGAGTGCTTTTAATGTCTGACTCATTTCACCAAGAGCATCATTCATTTCATTTGTAATTCACTGCATATATCCTTCATTGTATTCACACTTCCCTGTCAGCAGAGTGTCAGTGACGACTCAGCCAGCTTGGCACCCCTCATCAGTTGAAGCGTAGGGTGCAGTGGACCTCTGCGCCTCAGGATATGTGTGGTCAGCTGCTATGGAGACGCTGTCTTTCATTCCCTCCCCTCTCCCTGACTCTGTTTGGATCAGGCTGGCAGGTGGGAATGATTCCTATAGTTTTCCCTCACAATGTGTGACAATAAATTACATCACATTCTGTGACTCTGTGTTCACGTTGCTTAACATGTGTAACATGTTACATGTGACTGACAAATGTATGATTTGTTGTAACTGCAAATAACTGTGTTTTATCTACTTAACAAGAGCCTAACACACATATCTGAACCACCCTCACATGCTTGCAGGATATGGATTATTGCAGAAGCCCTTTCCTCTTCTAGGACTCCACCTGTGGCTGGGACACCGCACAGGTATCGGAGCTGCTGCGTTAACAGTGACACTCAGGCCATATTTACTACTTTACTACTCTACCATTTTTGCGTTTGACTGATTCCACCAAAATAAAATTCTTTTTTTTTTGGCACCTCAAAGAAGTTATTTTTTGAATGTTTTCCAGCACAGTTAGCCATTGTTATCTAGATGATAGGTGACTGCAGCTGTGTTTTTTAGTCATTTGTGTTGTAATTTATGGGAGGACACGAGGCGGACTAAGCAGCAGGTACAGCTGCACTCAATTTAACATCAATTGTGATGTTAAAAAAAAAAACAAATGTGCAGGAACTGACACATGCAATATTTTACATATTGGGATATGTCTCTGTATGTACATCTTTCAGAATAAAATGAATAAAAGCTGCATAGTCATTTATACATATGGCCACAGAGGATTTTTGCCTAGACCTGATACCGTCAGTCTTAGGTTCTTTGAATGGAGCAGCAGGTCCTCTAGAGTAGCACATTGTGCTTCTCTTAAAGCTTCTTTGGCCTAAACCATTGTCATTGTGGAAAGGTGAGATGTCATTGGCCTTGTTGGTAATAGATAAGCAATAAGATATGAATAAATGGGGTAGGTGTGCATTCACAGAGGAAGTGAATTTCAGGCATTCTTCTGGATTGATTAGCAGGTCAGAGAGTTGTGGAATCAGAGAACACAATTAATATGAATATGAAAGTGACAAGAAGCAAATGCAGAGATCTGGGAACAGTTGGAAAAATTTCAAAGTTGTTCTCTTGAATTAAATATTTGAAAATGACTTTTTTTTTTCTGTCTTATATGCATTTAATACTTATGCATGACCAATGGTTTTTACCTCTGACAAAAAGCCTTTTTCAAATAGCTAATGTATCTGATGGCCTGTACCCTTCAGTTGATGGACTGCCACATACAACCATCAAAACATAAAAAATGCTATGACCTTTACCTCAGAAGCACCTGAAGATTAAAAAAAAAAACAACAAAAAAAACAGCAAGCTGTGTGGAGAGATCATGACCCTGTAATGAGTGGAATTCAGTGACATGCATATGAGCGAGGTGCTGCTCTACTCAATATGGCACAAGCTGTAAATGTTATGTAATCATTAGGTGCTGCGGATGGGGGCGCAATTTGGCTATAACTCACTTTGTTTATAGGGACTAACCTAGTTTGTCAGAGGCTGTTGCCATGGTGATGCAAGCACAGTGAAACTCACTTCATGTGCGAACAAACAGGTGTTTGAGAAGAAGCTGGAGACATCTCTGCAACCACTTAAAAAATAAAATATGATGGTTGGTCGGAACTGTTTCACCCCACAAGAAGCTCAGTCACTAAGTAAATTGTACTTTCCTGAGGATCTCACTTGTTCTTTTAATTACATCGTTCATTTTAAAGCTCTAGTGGTTGTTTTCAAAATATCGACATAAACATATACAGTATGTTAAGTGTATAAAATGTATTAAAGATTAAACCAGCGGCTCCCATTGTCACTGGTGTGTGGGTTTACCTGAGTCAGGTAGCATTTCACTTCAAACATTACTCAGATTTCAATCAGGCATTAGAGGCCCAAAGAGGTTCATCCACTATTTAATTAAAAAATGAACAGGCACTTGTGTCCGACCACTTTTCTTCCCTGCACCATTAACCTCATGACCCTCCTGACTAACCAGCTACAACTATGTTTGCTAAAAATTTATATCTAACGTTGTTCAAATATGCTACTTAGGGACCATGCTAAATGTCTCCAACTTTTGAAACATTCTTAGCTCATGATGTTTAAAAAATATTGCACTTTTTTTATTTAGCTTTTTTGGTGCAGTTACAAAGTACTGGTGCGTGATATTTCCTGTGTTGAAATTTCCATTTTTGAAGTGTAATTTTGATATCTAACTGTTCCAAATGATGTCTAGTGTTAAGTTGAAAGAGGTGACATCAGCCCAAATATGTAATTAAGTTCCACCCACACAGTAGTTCATTCTTTTCGAACAGATTAGAAAGTTTGCAGTTTACAGCCATCCATCTCTTTGCCGCTGTAGTTTGGTTGCATGTTTATTAACCTGCAGATTTGGGATCAAGACCAGCTGACTGGCTTTGATTTGTGTTATTTGTCTGATTCGTTTGTTAGCACTGTTGCCTCATAGCAAGAAGATGGCAGGTTTGATTCCCGGCCTGGGGTCTTTCTATGTGGAGTTCACATGCTCTCCCCGTGTCTGCATGGGTTTTCTCCGGGTACTCCGGCTTTCTCCCACCTCCAAAAGCATGCTAAGGTTAATTGTCTACTCATCTACTCAATTGCCCGTAGGTGTGCATGTGGCCCTGCGATGAGTTGGTGACTCGTCCAGGGTGTACCCCACCAGGGTGTACCCCGCCGTTCGCCCGTGGTCAGCTGGGATCTCCAGCGCGACCGCCACCCGTAGCCGGAATAAGCGTAAGAAGATGAGATGAGATGAGATGAATACTTTGTAGCTGTATGAGTGTTGAATCGGTCGTGGGAGTTGATTCAACTTTGGACAATATAGTTTGACAGGTAGTGCACACTGGGTTCATCAGAGTTCTTCAGAGAGCAGACATAATACAAGCGATAGCAATGTCTCTAGCTAGTCTCTAGCTTCTCCTCAGAGAGCAGACATAATACAAGCAATATTGAAAAGGCAATAATATTGAAGGCAATAATATGCTCATAAAATGTAATATATGCTCCGTGTGTGCGTGTGTAGATGCAGATAATTGTAGAGCCGGATGGATCTGCTACTACTATTAATACTAATAATAATACATTCCTTAATTAGTGCAGCATTTATGTAATAATCACATATAACATTAATTTATCTTATGGCACCTCTTATATTCAATCAACCAAACAACGTTGTGTGGCTAAATCATTAAGACAATTTTGTATCAGATCTTTATTTTTAATTAACTTACTTTTGTTTTATGAAACCAGTTTAACAGTCCAACAACTGTGAGAATTCACTGAAGAAATTCGAAATACGCCCCACCGATCGAATCTCAGCAGGTTGTCTGTGTCCATCTCTACCAACAGAGATCAAAGGCTAATACTTGTTGTCAGATATACCCGCCTCTGACAATGAGAATGAATTAAATTGAACATAACTTCAACTGTCAATGGCTTTTTATAAAGACTTGCTCTTATTCTTGAACAATCTGCCTTAAATACATAAATGAGATTCCCTGTAAGAAGTGATTTAATTTATCTTAGCACCAAGATGCATGTTTATTGGAAATTGTAGGTCAGGTCACAATCTAGAAATAAATAATGGGTAAATTCTCTACCTTGAGACCTTAAGAATATTTCATTACAGTTATAGATATGTTCTTGCCTTTTGTGTGTGTGTATATATACAACTATCGTTTTTTTTTTTATTTATTTTTTTTTTTTTTTATAAGAAGCTGTTTTGTTCAGCCACAGTTCCTCTTTTGATGATTATCTGTATATAGATGGTGCACTTGGTACGCACAAATGACATGAAAAAGGGGGTCAACAGAAGCATAAAAACTCCCCCCTTCAGCTTTGAAACAGACTTTGCAAGGATAGATTTCCTACACAAGATTGAAATTTCACTGCAGATTTTTGTTCATTATCAGGGTAGAAATTTAAACCCTTCGCCCTGGTAATATTCCTGAACTAATAATGTGAGCATTACGGTGGTGTTAGCAAGTGAGCCTGGCTGTCTCAAGTGCATGATGAGTAAGGACCCGTTGAGAGGAGCAAAAGCCTGCAGGAAATCCTTGGTTTAATTCTCTGCCCAGCATGATTCTTATTCCCTCAAGCCTTCCCTCAGCCCTATAGGGGAATCTGGATCAGCATCTAATGAACTGTCTTCAATTACCCCCTTCCTCCACTGTTTGCCCTCAGCCGCTAACTGGGGAACATGATCAATTGACTCCCCCTTCCATTTCCTGTGGGTCCTCGGGGCTGAAAGGGTTTGACTAAGGTTACCATGAGCACCCAAAGAGCTGTCCAGCAACGCTAAAAGGGCAAGATTATGAAGCCTCTCTCTCTCTTTCTCATTCTCTCCATACTTAACAGGCTTACATTACTGTCTGTCTGTCTGTCTGTCTGTCCAGTCTCATCTGACCATGATTCTGCTGCACAAACTGCAATTTCCCCACTATGAAAGGATTACAGCAAGAGTAGAAATTTGACATTGAAACAACACAGTAGAGACATAGTTAATAACTAGCTAAGTTCTGATAGTGAATATACAGATAGCATCTTTCTAAAACATCAGAACTGAAGTTCTGTGATTTATTTTTCTTCTTCTCTCTCTACAAGTGCTCTGTGGAAAAAGCTCTCAATGGCACTCAGCCATGGCACTCAAAATAAATAAATAAATAAAAATCTGTGGTGCTTTCACCAAAAATCATTATTGACCTAATATATGTCCATAGTCTCTGCATTTCATGATGTCTTAGATCATTTAAATAACCCCTGCAGGGACATTTCCATAAAAATAATTATTGAAATAGCAGGTGCTTTACAAAGAAGATCCCAGCATTTATTAACTGAAGTCCATTCAGTTTGTGTGATGGATGCTCCAAGTTTATGTCATATTTGGGTAAGCTGCACATTCAGCATGACTCAGTCCAAAACAATTTTGATGTCACAACCTCTGCACAGAGGTTCATTTCATCAACTAGGGCACAACATGAGCACTGAAACTCCCCATCTCAAACACGTTCATGAGACAAACTGCAAATAACCTAACAACAGGCAAGACACACTTGGGATACACTTGCCAAACATCAGTATACAAAGCAAGCGGGCCGAGTCAACCAAGACAATCTTCATGAAATGATCCAAGCTGTCTTCTTCTGTGCACTCAGCTTGATACAGATTTGAGCAGAAATTTATGAATGCATGAATAATTAAACATTGATGACTCGTGAAGATAACTCAAGTCTCTTGTAAATGGAACTTTTTTTTTTCTTTTTCCTTTTAGTAGCTTTGTTGTCTCGATGATTATCCATCCACAGTATTTTTTTTTTTTTTTTTTCTGTTCATTATATTATGCCTAAAGTGCAAGTTGTGTTATCTACACAAGTTCCTTGTTGGTGGTCGACCGCTCTGTGGTTTGGTGTGAGGAAAAAAAAAAAAACTACCTGCTCTTAAATGTGACTAATGGTCACACGCTTGTTCGATGGTCCCATTTTCAGACTTGGGAATTCATTCTTCTTACTTTCTTTTCGAAAAATGGATACCACATAAGTGCTTCAAAAAGACATTTTGTGTTTTATTGCTCAGAGTATTTAAACTGTCCAGTGTGAGTTCTCTGTACTCCCTCTTGTTCCCATCTTGATGAGGCAGACAATTTCAGAGTCGTCAGAGAACTTCTGCAGATGACAGGTTGGTGTGTTGTGGGAGAATTCTGCAGTGTAGTGGGTGAAGAGGAACAGAGCAAGGACCATTCCCTGCGGGGCCCCTGTACTGGAGACAACCACGTCAGACACACAATCCTGTGTCCCCCAGAATGTGATGTGAAGATCCACTTGTGTTCTCCAGCATGTCTCTCAGACATTCAGGCTGAATTGTGTTGAAGGCACTGGAGAGATAAAAAAAAAACACACGCAAAAAAAAACAAAAAAAAAAAAAACATGATTCTCACAGTGCTCGCAGGCTTCTCCAGGTAAGAGACAGCTCATTGTAGGAGAAAGATGACAGCATCGTCCACCACAATGCGATGGTGGTAGGGAAATTGAAGTGGGTCCATTGACAGGCCCACCATAGGGCGGAGATGAACAAAGACCAGCCGCGGCAGGGTCTTCATCAGGTGGGCTGTCAGTGCCCCTGGCCTGTAGCTGCTGAAGTCCTTGTGATTTGAGGTCTTTGGACAGATACCACACCGGCTGCCTTCCACTTTTAAATGAAAAAAATTGGGATCACGACAGCACACATTTAGAAACAATGTTGTCATTTTCTTTTTATTGAAATGTGCTCAATTCCAATCTTTCCAAACTCAGTACTATGGCTTTTCTGACATAGATGGGGAAATTAATTTGATGTCATGTTGACATATCTACAAATGATATTTATATTTTGCATTACACCTTTTGTACTCATTTTTTTTTCTATTGCCTTAATTGAATTATTAAATTGAATTGTTTTGGAGGAAGTGTACAGGAGCTCATCATTTATCTCGAATCTCAACTCCTGCCTTCAATACATATAAGGAATTGTAATTGATAGCACCATCAGGATATTAACGTGCCAATTTAATCCTGTCAATTAAATGAATTCCTTTTTCGCACCATAGTGAGACAGATGAAGACAGAGTGAGAGGAAAAGAGGTACTGAGGAGGAAAATGCGGTGTCAGCCGAGCAGTGTTTCAATCAGTAGATCTGAGGACTTGTCTCTGAAGCAGATAATAAACTCATTATGGTACAGTCAGACGTGTCAACAGCTGTGTGCTTGAAACCTGCTCCCGGCTTGACTCGGAGGCGTTGCTCTAGATCCTAATTTGCCAGAGAATCTTTTGCTATCTTGTGCAGAAGAGTATTCATACTTACTAATTATAGTGAAACCTCACCTTCAAACGTGTTCAAACAATGATAAACTGGTCACCGAATTTGATGTTTCTGTTCTTAGTGTGATGGCAGTCTAGGGGAACTTTTACCGCAGGGCTGATTTGAGTTTTTTGATTTGAAAAAAAAAGCACTTATGGTGGTCTAAAACTGTGCAATAGAAATCAGTAGGTGAACAGATGACTGGCTTTGTTTGACATTTTTCCAATGTCCTGAATATTTCATTAGTTTTTTTTGTTTTTCAAAATATCATATGGAACTCTCTTTTTAAATTAAGTTTAGATTTAATTGGCCTTTTAAGGTGGGTTAGTTCCCTTTTTGATTCTTAGTGTGTCAAACTTTAATTACTTATAGTCTTATTCTGAATCATATCCATAATGTTGAGTATTTGTGTGATTGCGAAACTCAAAAATGTTAGAGAAAACTTGTGGAAATCGGCTTCTGAGAGAAGGTGCAGGTTTGCCGGGTAAAAATGAACAATGAAAAAAGTTTGAACGACCAACTAATAATTCAAGTTTGACACATGCTCGGAGAATATAGTACATTCAAAGACATTAGCAATCTAGGCTGATGTACGAACGAAATTGACACAAATAATATATTAGTATATTTTAGTTAATGTTAGTGGAGAAGTTAATGGTAAAGCTTTATTTTATTATTTTTATTTCACATGACGAAAAACATTTTAAGCCTGCATTTTGATCTTTGGTTGACGTGGTGGTGCGGTGGTTAGCACTGTTGCCTCATAGCAAGAAGGTGGCAGGTTCAATTCCCAGCCTGGGATCTTTCTATGTGGAGTTTGCATGCTCTCCCCGCGTCTGTGCGGGTTCTCTCCAGGTAATCCGGCTTCCTCCCACCCCCAAAAGCATGCTGGGGTTAGTTGGCTACTCTAAATTGCCCGTAGGTGTGCGTGCAAGTGTGGGTGGTTGTCTGTCCTTCATGTGGCCCTGGCGACTCGTCCAGGGTGTACCCCGCCGTTCGCCCATTGCCAGCTGGGATCGGCTCCAGCACAACCATAACCCATAAGCGGAAAACGATGACATTTTGATCTTTTGTGTTATTGCCAGTACTGCTAAACTTGTGAATATCAGATTGCCTACATTAATGTGCCTTTTACTTACATCTGTATTATTCAACCATGCTGGCTGATACTAGTTGCTGACAAAAACTGGATCGTGCTGTCATCTGTCAGTATGGACACGTCTCTGCTCCAATGCAACACGCTAAAAGTTAATTCAGTAAAAAAAATGCTAACTTATAGATATTGCACTGGATTACTGCTGATTACCTAGCTTATTTTTATTTTTTATTTTTTTAATTGATGCCTGATAAAAACATAGAAGGCCTTTTGTTTGAATAACAACTGAAATACCCTGTGCTGAGTTCCAGCTCATTCAAGTCAGTTACATTATATTGCTTTAATTTGACAAAGGTTTTGCATGAGCATATCACAAGGAGGCCATTATTGTCAAGTAAGTTAAAGGTGGAATGTTAATTGCTAAGGTCTGTGCCAATTGCTGCTGTTGGGTGTACATTGCTTTCTTCAGTGTATTTTTTTTTTTCTGCAGATCAGTTTTACATATCAAAGTAAGGAATTGTACAAGAACAGACACAGCACACTGCAGTTTTTGTGAATCCCTCTGACATGGCAGCAAGGAAATAGACTTTCACCAGCCATTGTGTAGGATTTTAAAACCTTTCTATATCAAACAATCTGATTGAGCACATGGTTTTCAAATACAGGTGCTGGCAGCAGTGCTCTGAGCGTGCCTCTAAAGCTTTCTGACTATCAAGCTGGTCTTAATCCCAGTGTAATGGTGACAAAGCACCTCTCTGCAGTGGCGCAGATCCTGTATATGCTGATCTGTTTTCCCAAAAGTCCCTGAGCCGAGCTCATTTAGCAGCCTGATGCTTTGTAATTAACAGTAGTGCTGGAAAGCATTACTGGTGCCCAGTTAGTTCCTGCATTCTGTTGTCTATTAGAGAGACTGCTAATGAGTCTATTAGTCTCCTGTGAGGGATGCAGTGAGCAAGGCTGGGCGGGGTAATGCTACACCAGATGTTTGCTAACACAGAGTGAAGTGGGTGTTTGTGCGTTTGTTTGTGTGTACCAAGCTTAAAGTCAGTAAATTTGAAGGGTATATGCGTCATAACCTCTTAATACCAAACTGATCAACTGATTTAAAAAAAAAAAGTTAATAAAACGGAAACATAACTGCTCAGTTTATTAGTGTATGAGACGATGACACAATGTAAGAGGAATCCAGTATCCACTTGTTTAATCAGTGAGTCAGTTAATCGGAACTTAAACATCACACACATTTATACAGTACACACACACACACACAAACACACACACACTACCATCTCGCCTTCTCTCCTCCACACGCTCCACACTCATTCTTGTTCAAATTTCCCCTTCCATTCACAACTACATCCATATTTGCACTGAGCAGCCTGCTCCTGTGTAAT
>CAAKHG010015010.1:0-12064 GCA_901007715.1 Dactylopterus volitans | reverse complement strand
CACCTGCAGGAGGAACCTTATGGGTCTGGTGCAATGTGGATCGGATGGCCGAGACTCGGATAAACAGAAGAAGACAAGATGATACATTTCAGCAAGCAATTGCACCTTGCAGACCACCCATGAGGTGCAGACGTTCCATGGGATCATAAGCGGAGCAGCTATGACTACCCGGTATAAACCCCGCCTACCAAATATAAGTACAGTTGACAGCTCCACCCTGGAGCCAGGCCTGCGGGAGGGGCCTGTCGGCGAGCGCCTGGTGGCCAGGCCTTCGCCCATGGGGTCCAGTCAGGTCCAGACTGAACCAGAGACATGGGTCCGTCCTCCAGCAGGCCCACCACCTGCATGAGGAACCATATGGGTCTCGGCGATGTGCCCCCGAGACCCGGACTCGGCGGCCGTCCAAGCACCCGCTGTCTTCATCAGCTAATTGTTTGGTTCATGGAATATCTGGAAATGATGATGGAAAAAAATAAAAATTACTCATCACAAGGGTCCTTAAAGCCAAAATGATGCAGTTAACCACCGGCCGCATTAGAACTCCATGTGGGGTACTTGTGCTTATGTTGGTCATGATGATTACATGATGAACATGATAAATCTGACGGGGTTCAAAATTATTATTATTTATATTGTTTTTTTGAGAAGTGAATTATATTTTGTTCTCTGTCTTATTATAGATGACATTTCTTTCTTATGTTCATGTTTTATTTACAGGAAGAATAGTTGTTGCTGAGGTAAAAACTAATAAACTGCACACTGTAAGCAACATGATAAATATGATTTTTCTTTTTTTTAGTGTGGGTTTAGTGTGGGCGTGGCGTGATTGTGGGCGGAGCACCTTTGTCGACCCTCTCTGTCGTGCTTTGCGGGGACGAACGTCCGATTGGACCCAAGAATGAACTGATTTGGTGGTCAAAGGTTAAGATCACCGTGACCTGGGACCCACGCCAAGAGTCGAGATCGCAATCGATGCAAAATTTCACGCAAATGTCCGATCGGGGGGGGAGGAGTTCTCTGGCAGCAGGGGGCGTTCCCATGAGCAAACAACACACGGACTCCCTCCACCGTCGGCGTCTCCTCTCCCCGCTAACTCGGCGCCTGCGAGCATCCTGCGGCGGCACGGCGGCACGGCGTCGCCTGCGGGCCCGAGCTCGGCTTCCGAGGCACAGAGCAATGACGGGGGATATTGCGTGTCGCCGTGGCGACGCAATCGCCCCGCAATGCATTAGGGAAATAAAAACCAGAGGCGTCTGACAGCTTTGCTCATCGAGGCCGGGGTTACGTTAGCACATCCATATTTCTGTTTCGTAGATTTGCTGACAGGCCACGACGAAGGGAAGGCCGCAGAATTTGTCAACAAGCCCCACAAGTGTGCAAAGATCCTTCAATCATTGGACAATATAGGTGTGGGGGGCGGGACTTAGCGGTAATTCCTTCAATGAAGACTACGGTGAAATATATTCGTTGACAGACCCTTTTTTTATGTTCACGGAAGAAAAACTTTGGCACTTAGTTCTTTATTAAGTCAATGTGGCGCTTAAACACCTACCAAAGAATGCCGTTTTATTTTGCTTACATTTTAATTTACCTTTTAATGCAAGGAGATTGCAATCAGCGTGTGTACACTAATACACTATGGCAGTGGTCCCCAAACTACGGCCCGCGGGCCAGATAAGGCACTTCCACATTTGGCCCCGCCCCCTGAACAATACCATTTTGATTTTTATATACAGTGTGTGACAAAAATATTGGACCACCCATTTTTAGGGGGTAAATTATTTTTCAAGTAAATAGTGTTATTTATTTCCTGACTTTTTTTCTGTGCCGTCCTAATCTTGCAGTCTCAGATTAATATTTTTTTCAAACCTCATCAAAGTCATGCACCTCACGCTCTCGAGATGATTGAAACCTGTGATTGACTTCTCTTTCTACCTGGAGTGTTTTAGCAAACCCCTCCGAGTTCTGCTCTTCTCTTCATCTTCATAATTCCACCAGATAACGGGCTCATCGCAATCAGCCAATCAGCTCGCCTTGATGTTCCTGAGGACAGTCCTCTCTGAAAGGAGACCAGGGGCATGGACTCTCTCCGTCATGTTCTGTGCCGTTTCGGTGAGCCGTGTTGTTTGACATGCCTTCACCACTTTACTAGGTGGAGGTGGTCAGCCGCTTGTTCACGCAGATGTCTCATCAGCCAATCACACGGCATCCAGGCGTGTAGGCGTGGTCAAGAGGATCTGCTGAAGTTCAAACCAGCATCAGGATGGAGGAGAAAGGTGGTTTTAAGTGTCCTTGAAGGTGTCATGGTTGCTGGTCTGAGTGTCCCAGCAGCTGCTGAGGTTCTCACACACAACCATCTCTAGGGTTTACAGAGGATGGTCCCAGGTCAGAGGTCAGAGGAGAACGGCCAGACTGGTTCCAGCTGATAGAAAGATGACAGTTACTCAATGAACCATCGTTACTGCCGAGGAGGCAGGAGAGCATCTCTGAACCCACGACACCTCCAACCTGGAAGCTGATGGACCACAGCAGCAGGAGAACCTTTTACCAAGGTGAACCTGATACTCGGGAGGACGGGACAGGCGAGGGGAGGCGAGAATCCGGCTGTCATCAGTTTGAGGACGTCTCATTCTTACTTCAGCGTGTGTCAACACCAGCGTGATTGGACTCAAAGAGACGCAAGAAGCCGGTTTCAGGGGCCGGTGTCAGGGGCCGGTTTCAGGGGCCGGTTTTAGGGGCCGGTTTTAGGGGCGTAGTTCCGGTGCAGCAACATTTTCATGTGACGTTTGTGTCATGTGTAACCCAGTGCCCCCGTGAATCAGAACGGATTTTGATTGGCTGTCAGTGTTTGCGGCGTTCATCAGGCGGTTCAGCGAGCAGTCTGTTACCGGGATGCTGTCGTGGCGGCGGCGGCGGCGGACTTCATCGTTGTAGATTTTGAAGTGGACGGTCTTGAAAATGTACCATCCCGTACCTGTGTACTGTGCGCGGTACTCTCTTCCATTATACATGTGTTGCTCTCGAAAGTGTGTATTTTTTTTCCCCGTTGCGTAGCTTTGCGTTTGGCTCCGCCCCATTTAATCCATCATGTATCGATTTCTGGTCACACCGAGGCGAGACTGGTGAACACCGAGCCACCGGAGCTTATTTAGAAAAAAACCCCCCAAAAAACACAGACTTCTGATAATTGTATGACACACCGTGTTCTTTTTCATACACAGACCCAAACTTTTACACACACCCTTTTAGATAAGCGCGCGGGAGAAGGGTTGTGGGGGGGTTGGAGGGCGGGACTTATCGACTGAGCCGTGGACTCATCAGAAGATTGTTCAGTCAGGCCACTCACATTAATGGTGAAGTAAATTGAAAAATGCAATCAATGATTGGAGCGAATGCTCGGCGGTAATGATATCAGCGTGAGATAATCCAATAATTGCCAAGCTGATGTATTCTGTATTGGTATTCGGCCGCTCCGCCTGTCACTATAAAGTATGCCCCTCTCTCCTCTTCCCTCCTGGCCGAGAGTGGAAGGCCGAGAGATTGAGAGAAAGGGGGGATCCAGCTGCTCTGAGAGTGGAGCTGATGAGGGGAAGGCTTTCCTCTTTCCTCTGTTCATTTAGCAGATAGCGATCAGCGCTAGGAACGAGCGCGGAGTGTGAAGCCTTCAAAGGAGGACGGGACGCTGGATGAAACTGGACGCTGCTTTTTTTGGGGGGTTTTTCATTCTTTTTTAGCCGTCAGTCGTCTGACTCACGCCGGCGCCCCCTACTGTACATGATCTGGATGACGCACCTCCATTTTCCACCCGGTGGACAAAAAAAATGGACCATAAAAAAAAAAAAAACACCATCTTGCACGTTAGCAATGAGGAAATGAAGCCGCGGCTTATTTTCTTATCGTGGTTTGAAGTAGCGGTGGGACGATACGGGTGACTCGCGATTCGATACTGTGACGATATTTGGCCCACGATAATGTTAACATCGCGATATCTGCGATATATCGCAAGAAATTTCATCGACGATATATCAAAATATATGTGACTGAAAAGGGGAAAAAATACCCATGAAAAGGGAAAACGTCTGCAGTTATGTGCAATTATGCGTTCATTCAAAAACCTCGTCGTTCGCACAACGTACGAAGAAACGTGTGCACACGCAAACATGAATGCTGCTCGGTGCCTCGTGCCTCAGCTCCAGTGTAGCTAGCATCTGGCCAAAACCATCATTGTCCACCACACTGTAAAGGCAGAGGACCTTGCAAGAAAAAAATCGCCAATGTACTCGGTGATACTCGGTGATACTCGGTGATACTCAGTGATACTCAGTGCCCTTGGCGACGCAAAGGGAAACTTTGCTTTAAAAAGCAGTAGTGACTGTCGGCTGACTCGGTTTGCCTTTTTTTAATCAGCTGAGAGTCGTTCACCGTGATAGCGAACGAGGCAGCTTTGCAGATTGGTCGTGTTATACTTACATATTGTTGGTCCAGAGTTCTCCCGCCATCTGTCTCGTACAAGCCTCATCCCAAAGGTTGGCCTCCGGGTTTTGCCTCCAACCAAGCTTTCGGAAAATTCCTCCTCCAGGTCGCCGCCTCCAGTTCGTTCTTATTGCTTAAAAACGAGACAAAAACTCATACCTGAGCTGAGCAGGCGACAGAAAACCAGAAAAGCGCAATTTCAACGCCCCCCCTGCTGCGGGTCGCGCGGCCTTTCCGATCTGATTGCGAACCAAAACCTTCAGAAGTTCCCACGTGAGCCGGCCACTGTGAGTAAATACAAGACTTTCCGAAGACGCTTTTTTATTTCTACTTCTTCTTTGTGCACCAGCTACGAGCTAACTGGCGACTCCTCCCCTCCCTGACCCCGCAGATGTCATTGGGTTTTTTATTTATTTATTTATTTTTACGAGGCCGGCGTCTCCAGTGTTTGCTCATTTGCTGGCTGTACGAGGAGCTTGGGGGGGGGGGGGTTTACGTACGCCACTGTAAAACTGCCCGCCTTTTTTTTTTGCTGGAGGCACGCCAGGTGTCTGATGTCAGCATGTAGCGTGCGGAAAGTGTGTTTGAGGGGGAGGGCGGAGATCGAGGTCGAGGGACTTGACTTGCATTCGATTCCTGTTTGCACACATACTTTTTGTCAAGGTCACTGATTGGGTGGCTGGAGCGCATCATACTGATGCAGATGGTGTCAATGGACCACCGGCGGCATCTCACGCAGGCACAAAGAGGCGTCTCGTAGGTCGGCGGGAGACGCCCGAGCCTTGCTATTGGACGGCCTGGAATGAGAACGAGCTCTGGCATGTAGACAAACCGTTCACGACGGATGGTTCCGGCCCCTCCGAGGGCGATTCCTGATCATTTTCGCGCAGCCCCTTGAACCGGGCGCTCGCACTCTCCCTGTTAATAACCCGGTCCCGTGACAAAGTATCTGAGATGCCGTCGGCTGTAGCTCAAAATTAAGGCTGATGTGAATATTTGTGGTCCCCGGATGAAGTTCACGGGCCTCCCCAGACTCGTATCGTAGCCGATCCTTCCTCCCGCTTCCGTCTTCCCAATACGGGCGAGCACGTTTACGCGGCTCCGCCGTTGCGTAACCTGTTTACGGCTCGCCAGCAGCCGGGAAGAAGGGTTGCAAAAGTGTGTTTTCCATTTCAGTACACTTGTGACGCGGTCATAAACTACAGTCTCCGGGGGCCGCCAGCAAGGCCTGGGTGTTGCCAGTCCTCGTCTCGCCCTCCCCCGCCCCGCCCCCCTCGCGCTTAGCTGACTGCAGTGGCTGAGGTTCAGGCTCCTGCTGGGGGCTCCGAGCGTTCCCGCTTGTTCAGCATCTTCTCGCTCGTTCTCGCCTCCTATTCCCCCT
This sequence comes from Dactylopterus volitans, assembly GCA_901007715.1. NCBI lineage: Eukaryota > Metazoa > Chordata > Actinopteri > Syngnathiformes > Dactylopteridae > Dactylopterus > Dactylopterus volitans. Next base: position 6,210 of record CAAKHG010015010.1, on the reverse strand, counting down.
CTCTGTTTCCAGCCCCCGCCCCCCCTGCTCTCTCTTTCCCAGCAGGCTTTTGAGTGGTGTGCGGTATACATTTATTAATTACCTACACAACAACCCCCCCCCCCCACCCCCGCCCTCCTTTTTCTGCAGCGCCTTATCAGAAAGGGACTCGGGCAAAAAAAACCCAAAAAATCCGCATGAATGTAAAAAAAAAAAAAAAGGTTCAAATTAAACACTGAAGAAAAAGCGCGGAACATGCAGCCGTGGCGTCTTTTAACAGAACGGACACCATTTTAATATGACGGCAACGCCATTGTGGTGTGGTTATTAATAGCAGCGCTGCAGTATACACAAGTCACTTTAGCATCAACAGACCCTTTTGTAGCTAATAAGTCACCGCTGCCTGCGCGCTCCCCCGCAGAGGCTGCAAGCCCCTGAAATATGAAACATGCACGCATATTTTAAACTTTTATGGAGCCAAGCTCGCGCCGTTTCCCTGCAGTTTGTCACCCAGTTCGGAGGCCCGCAGCACTCAGCTTGGATACAGTGGGCGGGGGAGGGGGCAATCCACCGCCCTCTGCGGCGCAGCGTAAATCGAGAAAATCCCGACCAATCGCGTCTCCTCCCTGAAATGATGTCCAGTCCAAGCCTGAATTTGCCAGTAAGTGTCTAACACGAAGAACCCCTCAAGGGAACCACTTTTGGGTGGGCTGCGATCTCCAATCAGTGAAGTGTCGCTGTTTTAAGCCATCAGATTGGGGCGAACTGCCTGAGTCCAGCCGGGTCCCGGAACCTCCGAGTCAACTCCCACGCATGCGGCGTGCTCATCATGTATAATAGATGAATGGATGCGGCCGAGCAAAGCGGCAGCCGGGGTCTGATTGTCAGGCGCCCATGAAAACAACGGCCATCAGATGACGGTGATGAAAGGTGCTGTGCTAGCTGCTAAATATTGTCAAAATTTGGAGAAAACGCAATTGCAAATTGTAAGAAAACCAGAAATGAAACGTGGAAGAAGGGTTGTGTGCTTTTGGATTTGGTCACATTTTTTTCTGCGAGGAAGCTCTGCGCACCAACGCTTCGAGTTTTGGATCAGAACATTGCGCTTTTTTTTTTTTTTGGGCTCTTTCGCGAAAGTAGCCATACACATCGTGAGATATTAAACTGCTCAACTGCAAAGCATCAGTTTATTCGTGTAGAAGGTTTTTTAGTGGGGTTTTTTTTGTTTTTCTTTTCAGGCACCAAATTTTGAGTGGACCAATGAATGAAAATACAACGTACACGTTACTTAAAATAGATCCATTCTAAATAAAAATAAATAACTGGAAGCAAAGGTTATGCTGCTCCCTGCTGTTTGTAGGCTTCATCTGGACACTGAATTTTATGGGGCTTCCTGAAAAACTGTTCTCAAGCCTTTTCGGGGCTGGGAAGGTCCGTGTATGGAGGCTCTGCGGCAGGCAGCCACGTGTTCTCCTCGCAGGTGATCCAACACTCACCTCCCAGCTGCAGCCGGTCAGACCCCAGCTTGTGTCCAGTTGGCACATCTATGGATCTCCTCTCTTGAGCCATCTCGAGGCTTTCTCTGCTGCTTCGGTGGTATCGTGGATGGCTCTTCTCCTCCTCACTCCGTCAATGCCAAACAGGCTGTCGGGTCTGGACCGGGATCGGCTGCAAAGCGCCTGCATCCTACCTGTACTGGGAAAAACCTTGCTCTCCGTGCAGCATGGCGACACTCGCTGACCAGTCCCTCGTACGTGGCGGGCTTCTTGTCAAAGGCCTCTTACGGGCGATCTTCCCAAGGAGCCGCAAGCTCCAACAGAACCACTTGTTTGGTGGACTGAGACCAGAGAATGACATCTGGTCTTCAGGTGGTGGTCGCAGCCTGGTTGGAGGCTCCACAAGGAGTAAACATCAGAGTTAATTACTTACCAGCAGTCCAACCAACGTGGATGCGTGACAGCAACACATCTGAAATGGATAGCCTGTTTGCTAACGATGCTAGCAGCGCCAGTTAATCATCAAATCGTTAGATGTCTGCGGACATATTGAGCTACATGATGGGTTCAGAGATGCTCTGACCCAATTGGACTCATATTTGTACTCAGACGTCTTCATGGTAACAGCGTCTTCTACTCCCTCCCCAGGCGAACTAGGTGCTTCTTCTTCTTTGGTTTTAATACCGGAGGACCGACGCATACCGCCTCCTGCTGGACCGGAATTGCAACCGCAGGCCAAATTCACAGCCAGCTCCATTATCACGTGTTTGTGAGCGAGGGCGAGCCGGTCGTGCCAAAAGCTTAATGCGGCGGGTATTAATTAATTCATGGCGGCCTGCCACAAATGAATGTATGGGAAGCTGCGCACGGATTTGTGCTGCATCGTCACCTCCAGCGCAGCCTGCAGCAGAAAATGCACAGTGGTGCCTGCAGCCGGGCCGCATGCCGCTCGAACCGCAAACAAGCCGCGCTCGAGTTTGTTTGTGAGCAGGCCGAGACCACGTCCGATGGTCCTGGTCTGCACCCGGATGCTGGCTTCCACGCCGGCATCCGGCATTACTAATATTAGTCATTGAAAAAATTGGAATAAAACATTAATACATAATATTCCAATGGCAGTCTTTATAGGGGGCCATTTTTTGGCCTCATGGACTCAATCTGACGCTGTACGGGGAAAAAATGGATCAAAAACGATGCTTCTGCCAATCTTTGACACTCCCAGGCTCCAATAATCACACCCAGGAAAATCATTTTGCATGCATGTGATGGAAAATAATTCAATTTTTGTGTTTTTTTTTTTTTTTTTTAGAAAAAAAAATTCAAGGATATAATCACAAAAAGTGACATTTAAGGGGTTACAGTTTTTAAACAGATTGATTTTTGCCATATATGGTGAGAACTGAAATTACTGATAGTATTCATTAAAAAAAATCAGAATAATAAATAAATACATAATATTCCCATGGCAGTCTTGATAGGGGGTCATTTTTTGGCCTCATGGACTCAATCTGACCTTGCACCAAAAATACAAATGGATCAAAATCAATGTTTCTGCCAATCTTTGACACTCCCAGGCTCTGATAATCACACCCAGGAAAATCATTTTGCATGCATGTGATGGAAAATAAAAATAATCAAGGATCTAATCACAAAAACTGGCATTTAAGCGGTTCAAATTTTTTAAACAGATTGATTTTTGCCATATATGGTGAAAACCGAAGTTACTAATAGTATCCATTAAAAAAGAAAGTGGTGTAATACATTAATAAATAATATTTCTATTGCAGTCTTGATAGGGGGTTTATTTTTTTTGTTGGCCTGAGGGACGTAGGTGTTGCACTTATCAAGGGATGCACAAAGGAAACGGGGTGACAGACGTGCATCATTAATACCACGGAGACAGATGTTGAGGCCTGATGTGACCGGCTATAAACCCCCACTATGGGCAGGGGTGAATGGTTTAATATGTGGCTGCCGGTGTGAGATCCGACCCCCCCTCCGAAATGAGGGCCCTTCCTCTCCTGTCATAGTCCGTCGGACTCATCAGGCCGTGAACAGCCCACTCATCTGCATTTTTTTTCTTTACTCTGGCGTTTTTCTGAACGGCTAAGGTATAGACTGGAGCTTTGCTCTATCATCACTTCTTTATCTCTCCCTGTCTCACTCCCTATTCAGTGTTTCTAAGCCATGCATGGAAAAAGCACTTGCAAAAAAATAGAAAATCACTTCAATCCAACGATAGTTTTGGATTTTGATCGGTGCCTCTTAAAAAGTCTTAAAATCAAGGGTGCAGGGTAACATGTAAATAGAGAAAGAATGCGATGATTTTTAATGTTTAAACTGGCGAACTTAAACGCTTTTGTTTGCACGCTTCCACGGTCCGGAAAGTTGAGATGGGTCGAAATGAAAGACTGGGAAAGGTGCGGAATGCTCATCAAACTCTCAACTGGAGCGTTCCACCGCCGGATGGGTGAATGATCGGGTATGACGGGAACGAGGGGGGCAGTTTGGAGAGAGGTTCCGCAGACTTGCCATGACCGGGCAGATGAATAGTCCGGCGGTTTAGGAGCTTCGCTTTTGCAACAGGCAAACGCAAGGATTGAAGGGGAGGGAACTTCCGCAAGCCCTGATTTCATCAAAGAAACAGGATCTCTGCGATAAAACGACAAAGCCGAAACCCAGCGCCGACTAACCCCGACCTGTGATCCGGTTCCGCCTCACCGGAAACAAACACAAAACAGTGAGTCACAAAGGATGCGGGTTATTGTTTCCGCTCCGAACTAATGAGGTAGAGAACCATCCGACTTGTTCCCAAGCCAAAGTCGAAAAGCCGGCATCTGTGACCGTGCTTTGGGCGCCGCGCTTGTGCCAATGGCGGGGGCTGGGGTCGAACATCTGCGGGGGGGGACTCCATCAATGCTGGGAGGCACGTGGGGGTCTTTGGGGTAACATATGCTGCCTAACGGACGCAGTGTTTTTTTACCGGAAATGGGTAAAAACACAACACTTTCTGCGGGAGCGCGGAAAAAAAGACAAATGGAGCTTTCCCTGCTCATGCATGTGCATCCGTAGGAGGGTCGCGGGGTTGCGGGAGGACGCGGGGAGGCTGATTATGGATGCGTTTCACTGGACGTGTGAAAGCCGCCCGGGAAGCACGTGTCTGGTTTTTTTGAGAGCAGGTGTTACCCCAGTGGAGGCAGAACTTTTGAACATCGAATTTAGGTACCTGCCACCCAGCTGAGATGGTTGAGGGTTCCCTCTATTGTCCTCTCTGTTTGATGACACTTGAGTAACATCTACCTCCTGATTGCTACGCCTTTAAATCCCTGTCAGTTTTGATCGCTCATTATTTGGGGTGTAACGGTACACTTAAGTCACGGTTTGGCATGTACCTCGTTTTTTTGGGGTGATGGTTTGGTACAACAGGGAGAAAAAGCAACAACATCCCAAATGCATAAGGTTTTTTTTTTTTTAATTTATTTATTTTGCACAGCTCGGGAAGTAACGGTTTGATCCACCTGGTGCCGATGAGAACGACCCGAGACACCCGGTTCTGCCTGGGTTGTGTTAAACAGCGGACAGTCAACACAACATGTGTACTGGTGGTATGACTGCCTGTACTGTGAAGGTTCAGGACTAGTAGAAGGGCCATGGAGCACCTGCTCATTAAATATCCAACAGAAAATAAAAGCAAAAAGTCGGATTTCTTCGGATTATACTTGACTTTCCAGCCTACGTATGTGCGGCCCTCAGAGAAGCCGCAAGACAACTTAAGTTCCCTCTGTCAAAATAAGTTACTCGAACCCCTAAAGCTTGAATTAGTAATTGGTGCATACGGATTGATATTCATGAATATTAGCTCCTAATTTCACTCTCAAATTAGTGATTATATGCAAAAGATGGCTGGAAAAGAATAAATCAAAGAGTTGCTGTTTTTTTTTCCCTTCCTGGTTTACAAACTCTCCGCAGTACTTAGAGGCATAGTTCACCCAGACACGAAAGTTCACTTACTATCTCCGCTGTGCCGATGGAGGGGGGCTCAGCAGCGCTGCGACCACATCCAAAACAGTTGAAGTCAACGGAGGCCACGTCTTCAAATGTGGAAAAAAACAAAACAGAAAACAACAGATAAAAACCATAAACTGCCTCCGATGCTGCTGCTGCCCAGGCGTCTGTGAGCCGTGACATTCAGATTCGCCGGCAAAAAAACGGCGCTGTTTTTACACCACCGCTCAAAGTTCTTCGCCCAAGCCGCCGAGATGAGATTGGCGAGTTGCGGCCCGCGTGCACACGACCGCGAAGGCGGCTTCCGGGGCGACGGTGACATTTGGGCTAAAGACTCGCTGTAAACGACGCCGTTTGCGGGGAATTAGAATGCCGCGGCTCGGGGGCGCGTAGGGGGGACCTCCACAGGGGTTCTGTGGACTGGAACACCTCAGCCCACCTCGAGATGATGCGTGAACACCAGCGTTGGGCTTACGCAGTGTTGGGCCGCCACAAAAGTAGTGAGTTAAAGTTACTAGTTACTACTCCCCCAAAAGTAAGAGTTATTAACTTAGTTACAGCATGATTGGAATAACTAGTTAACCAGGGAAAGTAACTATTGCATTACAATTTTTGAACATTCAAATAAGTCAAAGAAGTTGATGTCACCTTCGGATTATCCGCGTGCATATGTGTGTGTGTGTGTGTGTGTGTGTGTGTGTGTGTGTGTGTGTGTGTGTGTGTGTGTGTG
>CAAKHG010015008.1:0-11054 GCA_901007715.1 Dactylopterus volitans | reverse complement strand
CACCTAATATAACAACAACAAAATCCATATAAAAAAACAAAACCTGACCCACAATGGATGAAAAAGCAAACGAGAATGGACAAATCAAATATAATGAAAGCGGGCCACATCAAAGGCATTGGCACAGATAAACACTTACCAAAATATGCAAAATAAATGAAATGAAAATGGAAGTACCTGTCTAGTGCTCCTTGCAAGTGCTCATGCGACACATCAAAGTAGTAATTGGTATGCTCTCCACTGGTGAAGGCATTGGAGCTGCCCGCATGCTCACTGAGGAACTGACTGTACTCGTTCTCCTTGGGGTACTTCTTTGTTCCTAGGAACAGCATGTGTTCACAAAAGTGCGCCAGGCCTGAGATGTTCGTCGGGTCCGATAATGAACCTGTTATTGCAGAGTCCGTCAAAAAAGAAAGAAAAAAGGAAGAAAAAACCTCAATGTTTTTACTTATGACCGTTCACAATGATGACTCATCCTGACCTTTCAGCTTGATTTGTGTCTTTATCAGAAAGGAGAAGAGTGTGAGGATAAAAAAAAAGAGGAGAAACAGATATGTATTGCACACAACTACACTGGTTACATTTCAATGCACAGAAAAATACACAGTAAGCTGATCTAACTTGAACCTTGTAAAACCTGCCATAATACTAACATTTTGTTCAGGTTTAACTTAGTTTGTTGATCTCTGCATCCAATAAAGTGTGATATCTCATGAGTAAAATTCCACTGACCGTAAAAAAAAAAAAAACAGTAAAGAGAAGTATTCATTTCATCATTTCCTCACCCTCCAATTAAGGTAACATTGTGTTGCTGAGTCAAAGTGAGAAAAGCAGGAGCTAGCCATCTAAAGCATTTATGCACACATAATTGTTATCTCTAAGTGGGACACCAGCAGTGGAAATAAGGCGTTTTCTTGGTTAGGATACTGGCCAATATAAGGCCACTAAAGTAAGTACTGTGGGTGTAACTATGATCATCCAAATTACGGTGTCTTGTGGACTATTTTCATAGCATGAATGAAGAAGGTAACCTACTGTGCGTGCATTTGCCGAATATATGGTGCATAATATAGTGTCTCAAAACAATGCCCCCTGTTAAGGAGATATATTGGGTGAAAAAGGACATGGAAACTTTCTGAGGCAACAGTGATTAAAGACCATTACCTATTTGCACATCCAGAGCAGCAGAGGATTTGTCTGTTGTCGGGTCACTGATGAGCATGGCTTTCAGGCCATTGGTAAACTCCAGGCCCCTGCAAACCCGCTTGTCCTCGGGAGAGCGAATTATGTCACCAACCACCCTCTGAACTGCCGGGTCGGTCATTCTGAACGGCAAAGACGACAACAGCCTGCAGCGGACAGAAACACTAATGGGATATGCACAACATGTGTGTACAAACGCAGAGCGTTAACTGTCGCACATTACGAAACAGTCCTCGCTGATCTTCACTGAAAAGCAAACCGCCGCAAGTTTAACAAACCCAAAGTAAGCTAACTCAACACACGGTAACTACACTTTCACTTCGAGGGTACAGGAATGGGAGGCGTCAGGTAACCTCATTGAAGTGTATTTACTTTGCTAGCTAACATTATTTCGTAAAGAAAACGTGACTCCGTCACAACCGTTTACAACTCAGAAACGTAGTCTAAATGAAAACACAACTACAACCGACGCGAACAAAGTTAAGCAGATATTAATGGCTAAAGGACATAAAATAATCTCACGGGGGAGAACTAGCGATAGCTTGCTAATTGGCCAGTAAATACTCCAGAAAAGTTAGCGAGAATCCAATTCGACGGCGAATTGTCTGGTGAAGTTACGAGTTAACTTTTAATTCCCAGACGTTGGTGTGAAAATATAATTAATTTTCCAATTATACGTGAGCTTCGCATAAAATCCGACCGTAGGCTACATCTCCAAGTAGCATCAAAGCTAACTGTCTCAGTTTAGCAAGAAAGCTCAGGTCAACCAACCGGCTTTGACGGCCCCGGTGGCTAACGTTAGTTCACTGGCTAACTGGCGTAGCGTTTGGTGTAAAAAATAACATTGTTTTACAGTCACGACATTTACAACGCAGCGCTTACCCACAGTCCCGTGAAAGATAACCACTACCTGCTAACTGGAGATATCTGGTATACTGGGCCGTTCGGTTAATGCACTTAAACATACTTTGCACCCATGGAAAACAAACCCTGGCTTTAAGGCGCCATTTTATTTCAGTCACAAACAATCAAGCTCAGATCAGAGAAAAATCCAACACGGTAAATTGCGCATTCTACAATTAACTCATACACCGATGGTTCTGACCACAACATTAGCTGTTAATTTAACGCTCGCTTAAACTTAAAATAACTGGTACGCCCCAGACATATCAAGCAAGTATCTGGAAGTTGGCTGTGTGATTGGGATCAACTAGAAGGCCTGTCTGTGTGTGGCCGCTCATCCTGCTCAGCCCGGCTTTCAAAGCTTTGTCCTGCGCGTCACTCGGTGCCTCAGCTATGGACACTTGTCATTGAGCAATTCTCATTGTCATTGAGTAATTCTCATTGTCACTGAGTGATTATCACCGGCCTAACCCACGGCAGATAGATAACAAATTGAAGCCTTCTGATAACTGCCACGGAGGTCCGATAACGAGGATCCCATATGAGAAAATATCCCATAATTGCATAATTAGAAAATATGATTTCCCTCCGTGGACCATCACCTTATTGTGGTCGAGGGGTTTGAGTGTCCCAATGACCGCAGGGGCTATGTTGTCGGGGGCAGCTGCCCCCAGTAGGGTCTCCCACGTTGGCATATTGGTCTTTGGTGATGGGACAGACAAAGAAAGGTCCATAAGGACACATATGGGAAGAAAAATATTAAAAGACCAGTGCGCCCTGTCCAGAGGATTACTGGGGCCTCACCTCGGAGCCAAGCCTGGGGAAGGGGCCTGTTGGTGAGCGCCTGGTGTCTGGGCCTCCGCCCATGGGGTCCGGTCAGGTCCACCCCAAGGCAGGGACATGGGTCCATCCGCCAGTAGGCCCACCACCTGTTGGAGGAACTGTATGGGTCTGGTGCGATGAGGATTGGATGGCAGAGCCACTGCTGCCCCCTCAACCCAGACCCAGATAAGCGGAAGATGACGAGCTGAGACCAGAAAATGTAACTGAGAGAAAACAAATAATTTTTTACACTGCTTTGTTTGCACTCTATATTTTTCAGGTTTTCTAATGTGTATATGTTGCTTCTTGGCTAGCAATGTCTCAATGTACATTTTTGTAAATGTGTTGTGTACATCAGTTTTGTAAGAGTCCTGTCCTTTATGTGATTAAAAAAATGGCAGGGTTAAATATAATTTAAAAGCAATTGTGGAGAGTGCATTTGTGAGCAGACTGGATTGTCTTTATTAATTCAAAAATATCCATGTGCTTCACGCTTATTCATTGTGCAATGAATGAAAATTAATACTCAACTTATACTTGAAATTGTTAATTGTTGCAAACAGCATAAAGCAAGCTGAGCGAGTGACCCACCTTTAAAAGATAAATACTCTTTTCTTTGTTTGGAAGGTGTAACTTTCTCCATTCAGTCCACATTAAAGGAGAAATCAAACAGCTCCAAAGTCTAAAATCAGCTTACATCATGTTTTCCAATAACTTTTTCAACATGTTACCACAATGTTAAAAACAAGAAGTTATTAAACAATGTCAAAGTATACTAATTAATATATTTATCAATTGAAACACAAGTACAGTTTTAATTTATTGTAATTTCATTGTTTTATGTCATACGGGGCTTTTGCATAGTGTAGCATTTGCAATACTGTTGCTGATGATAATCCTGTTATAGTTCTTACTAAATTGTATAAGTTGTAGCTAACATTATTGCCACTAGATGGCGACTTTTTTCTACAATACAGGCTGGTTATTATGTCACCTGACATTAGAAGCAGTAATCCAATGGTCATTTCACTACTTTACTGTCAGTCCAAGTGCTTGCTCATGAGGGAATTGTTGGATAAGAGAGTAAAGACTATGGTCTTGACCTACTCTACATATGGAAAGTGTATTGTTGTGATTTGGCAATATATAAATAAAGTTGACCTTACTTTGACTACAACAACTACAACAAAAACAACCAAAAAAATGTAATTGTTTTGTCACTCTTTTTTGTGAAACATAAACAGTGACATGTTATGATCTTAAGCAATTTCTTCACACCCCACATGCAGATTGCTATGCTGTCGAGACATGCGCAAGCTTTATCTCTGACAGGAAGGTACCTTAGCAGCACATTCCACCCAAATGAATGGTCTAACGTACAACGAAGAAGATATGTATGACTTTAGAAAATGACACGAGACACACTGTTGCAAAAGTCCTGTTATCTGTCAGTTGTGTTTGCTTTGAAAAAGGAACTGTTCTCATTCAAGGTATTTTTTCTGCTCCTCCTCCTCTGAATCATTACCCACTTCTCCTCTCTGTCACTTTGATGTGGAAAGCCAGAGGGTGAGAGCACCTGAGAGACCTGGGAATAATGGAGAAATCAACTAACAGGCCAACCAAGAAAAAAGTTGTGGCAGTTGTGGGCGGTGGATTGGTAAGAAAAAAGAGAGTGAACTATACATTCTTTACACCTCTTGAATTGTTGACTACATATCAACATTTTTACAGTGTAGAAGTATGGAATACAAGAAAAAGAACAATTGATTCTCATGAATTCGCATGCAGCTAATTGATATTGTGTAGGTTTGAGATCATACTAGTATCTGCCAATGACTTGCATTCATTCCTCTCCATCCATTAGGTTGGTGCACTAAATGCTTGTTTCTTTGCCAAAAGAGGTTTTCAAGTGGAGGTGTTTGAAACTCGGGAAGGTAGTATTTAAAGCTGTTTTCAAAACTTACCTACAACAATGTCACAAGATTGACTTAAACCATCCACACACCTAAACTAATGAAAACAAAACTATGTCTAATTTTGGACAGATATTCGGCAAGCTAAGACTGTGAGAGGGAGAAGTATCAACCTGGCTTTGTCCTACAGAGGCCGACAATCACTGAAGCATGTTGGAATGGAGGAGAGAGTATGTTAATTATATTCACTGCTAAATTGAGGATTAAGTGAGTTGAGCTGCACAGGCACAGTGACCTTGTCTTGCTGTTATTTTCTTGAAAAGCTGGACAATTTAGGGCCATATGCTCACGTAGGCCTTGATTTTTTCATGACACCATATGTCTTTAAACCACTCTCAGTTTTTGTTCAGCTAACAATTAGATATTAATCACAGGACACACCCCCAGGGAATCCGTCCACCTTCTTTTCTTTACTGGACGTTCTCCGAGGATGTTTTATTGTGGCAGCTGAGGTCAGCAGTGTTTGTTGTTCCACATATGCTGAACTGAGCATGTTTTGTATGGCTCAGAACTCTACATCAGACCCTTTTCTTTACACTTTTCAGCATGACAAAACAAGTCTTGCTTTACAAGGTTTTAACATATAGAATCTAGGGCAGATACTGAGTGACCAAACTTACCTACAGACTGTCTATAAAATAACTAAACACACACTTTTTTTCCTGTGCAAAGTATCACATTATACAGTCATTTATATTAATGTCAGTTTTATGTGATTTTCAGCCATAATGTGTTTGTTGCTCAGATTGTCTCCAAGGGAATCCCCATGCATGCAAGAATGATCCATTCACTGAATGGAAAACAGTCTCCAATCCCATATGGCAAGAAAGGCCAGGTAAGCTGCTATCATATATCATATATCATATCATATCATATCATATCATATCATATCATATCATATCATATCATACTGTAAGACATCAGCTAAGTACTGAGTATATCCTCAGAAAATCAGGCAAGTAACAACAGTTACTTATATTGAAAGATTAAATAGTTTTGATGAATAATGAATTGTATTTAGAGGAGCACATGGGGAGCTCAGAGCTATGCCTGCTGAAATAAAAAAGTGGCAGCTTTTCACATTTTTAATGCATTCTTCCTTGGACATCTCACCTCCAAGTGGAAAAAACAATTGGCTTTTAAGTTTTTTCATCATCCTGCATTCATCCTCACAAGGCAACATAATACTCCTACTACTACTACTAATAATAATAATATTAATAATACATACGAAAACAATAATACATCACCACATTTTAAATAGCACCTTTCAACCCAAGGTCCTTTTATAAAACACAACATTAAACAATTATCAGAACAACATATAAGGGCAAGAGCATTGAGAGACTTGTGGGTATAAGGTAAGTATGAGGACAATCTACAAATGCTGGAGGCAACAAAGTTTGTTTATGAAGCTGCAGAAATGTGCTATAATAGAAATTGTTCCCTTTTTCAGTACATCCTTTCAGTAGACCGAGCGAATTTGAACAAAGAGCTGCTGTCAGGTAAGAACATTTGTGTGTGTTAATCATGCATCAAAATTGTCACAGTACTCTGACTCTGAGCACTACATATAATAGGTGAGCCAAAATACCAAAATCTCTGCCAAATTGAGATGGCTCTTTGAATAGCTGTTTCTGAGTTAATTAAACTATAAGAAGGCTAAGGTGCTCATGACATTTCCTTTGAAAAATCAGTCGTTTTACTGCAGCAGTTTCTGACAGTTTGCTCATTTTAACCAGCTCCTGTTTGTCCACTGGGTTGTCCACTGGGCCTGGCAGTGTGGCCTGAGCTCTGATCTGCCCCAAAATATAATATCTTCTCCACATAAAATTTGGTGAAATTTGTTCCCCTAGTCTTTTTTTCATAATCCTGCTAAGAGGATTGGGTAAAAATCTAAACTTGGTGGAGGTAATTATTTGATAGTTCTAATTGATAATTAGTCCTGAAGAATCACTTCCCAGTAAGTTTGAACTAAAATATCAACCCAAAGTTTGCTAAGCTATCTGTAGTGTAGCAGCACCTACATGTACTGTCGTGTACTGAATCAAGCAAGGGTGTAATGCACTGCACTTGAATTTATTTAAGACTAATTAACTAAAGTTCTTGTTTCAAATGATTTGGCCGCCATTCAGTTCAGGCCATAAGAATGTCTTAATCAAGTTTCCTGTCATTGCCCTCAGTGCGTACTTGATTGAAGAACAATCCATCACTCCAAGTTGAAAGACCAAATGTTTCATCCCTACATCTGTCATATAAGCTATTTTCATGACTTTTAATGCCCATAGAAGCAGATACTTATCCAAACACAAACCTGAACTTTGACCACAAGCTGCAGGACTGGAGTGCTGAAACAGGGCTAATGACCTTTGTCAGGTAAATCGTTACTAATCGGGTGTATGTATGTGTGCACGCACACATACATGCACGCGCATGCACACGCACACTTGCATACACACATAACACTTTTAACTCTGGCCTTATTGATCATGTTCCCTCTGTCTTCCTGCATATAAACACATGCGACCTTGTACACGATCACTGCCTGAGGTCTGAGATGGTGAAAAACATGTTGTCTTTGAAGCCTGTGTATTTGGCTTTTCCATAGCTTTGGCTGTTCTTGAAGGTAAATGTCACACACAATTTGCCACCCAATTTGCAGTTAAACACCCCCAGGTTTTTCACATTGTTATATCCTTACAGTAAATGATTACCACACTATGCAGCAGCACAGTTTAATGTGATGAAAGGATTTTAGAAATGCAATGTGTATGTATAGTGTTATTTGTATTGAATGTTAATGCCTGGTGGACCAGTCTCTGCCTTGTTGAAATTGTGGATAAGAATAAGTCACTGCAGAAGTGCAAACACAATTTAATGCACTTTAATCTAACCAGGTTTTGTCTAAAAGGGTATAAGTGTGCTTTGAATACAAAGGTCACTGGAGCATAAGCAAGTCACACATCCAAGGCCCAGTCCCTTTCCCCGGCAGCTGAACTGTGACAGTTCATGTTTGTTCTCTCCAGCTTGTATAATTAAATGTAGATAAAGAGCCTGATGCTGCTGGGATAGTTGTTTTTTTTTGTTTATGATAGCCAGGAAACGGACAGATAAACATCAGCAGCAAAAGATATGGATGACCTGATTCTTTTCATCGTATCATGCATCATTCATCTACCTTATCATCATTAGCCTGGTATTATATTAATTATGCTTTATTGTACTTTAATGGGCGACACGGTGGTGCGGCGGTTAGCACCATTGCCTCACAGCAAGAAGGTCGCAGCTTCGACTCCCGGCCTGGGATCTTTCTATGTGGAGTTCGCATGCTCTCCCCGTGTCTGCGTGGGTTCTCTCCGGGTACTCCGGCTTACTCCCACCGCCAAAAGCATGCTGAGGTTAATTGGCTACTCTAAATTGCCTGTAGGTCTGCGTGCGAGTGTGAGTGGTTGTCTGTCCTTCATGTGGTCCTGCGATGAACTGGCTACTTGTCCAGGGTGTCCCCTGCCGTTCAAGTGTTGCCAGCTGGGATCGGCTCCAGCACGACCACGACGCAGTAACTGGAATAAGTGGAAGACGATGAATGAATGTTATATGGTGGTGTGTAAATCCTTTAAGATCTTCTAATTTTCCACACAAATATGACATAGAATGTAATCAGATTTCCAATGCAAGTACTGGAACTGTAGAATGTATAAAGTATATACCTCTGGATCTGATAAGGGAAGCCCACAGTGTGTGGAAGTGCCTTTCACCTGAAGAGTAAGCAGGAGGTTAAAAGAAATGGACAGATGAAATGAAAGTAAAACTTTTTGGTTTGAATGAGCAATGATCTTTTTGTTGACAGGTAAAAACTGCAGTCTGCATTAAAACTTCAGTCAGCATCATGATTTGGGTGTGATTTGCTGCATCCGGACCAGCTAGTCATCTCTTTTCCCACACACAATTACATTACATTTACGTTGTTACATTGTTAATTGGGTTCCCTTAATCTAATTTAAGGATTTGCATGAAAATCTCAGCACAATTTGGGTCATAATTATGCAGAAGAAAAATAACACTTTAAGGGGTTCATATATTTTCAAACACAACTTTTTGTAAAAAGTTGTATCGATTCCAAGATGTTCAATTCTTAATCACACTAGTCTACAGAAATGTGTCAGGCGTAATGCTTTGGCTGGATACACCATCCTGTTATTTTTCATGATGATACACAATCTTGGCAGCAATAAACAAACAAATGTTTCATGTCCTGCAAGGATCATTAAACCAGATGATAGGATGCCCAGAATATATTGAGATGAGTTTTAGTAAGTTTTATGCATTGCAGGTGGTTTTTGGAGCCAACATCTCATCCATGTACTTTCAGCAAGTCCTCCTCCTCCTTCTACTACTACTACTACTACTACTACTACTACTACTGTGTGGCGCAGCTGATTCCACACAGTACATTTAACATGTAATCAGGAAGAGAAAAAGCAACCAGGATTTGATTTGTATGCTATTAGATTATCTTTTAAAATTAAAATTTGAGTTTAGGGTTCAAACAGAGGTGTTGTCATACATTGGTATTGACTGTGATATTAAATGGATAAGATATACACACAATAATATTGTGCAAATAATAAAGAACAGGAGAACAATAGTGAATGCAAACTTGGTGATCTGCTGGACTTCATTTCCTCCCGTGGTAGTACATATACAATAGGATGAGGTTATTTGCTGTTTGTCTGTATTCTGATAGCTGAAGCGGAGCAGGTAAGCATTTTTGTTGTTGGATGTGAACGCTCTTAGCTAGGAATTCGGACAGTTACACATGATGTGTCCCGTTTTAATTACTGTTCCACAAAGGATTACATACTCTGTGTTCAAACAATAATTCCAAATTAATATTTTTTGAAGGTTCTCCCCAAATCCTCTATGTGCATGGTGAAAAGCAACAATATGAGGGGGAAAAAAAAGCTCAAACATACATTTATCAGTGTATTATATCAGATCAAACCGCATGAACATGAGCAATCTGCTACAAATATTTATTCTGACACTACAGACCCTCAGACTGAGGTTGAAAGGACTGAGTAAAGCTAGTGTCCATCCAAATGGCAAAATATGTGTTTTTCATTTCTCTGTGTATTTCTCAGGTCAGATGGGTCCAAGATGGAGATCGAAGCAGACCTAATTGTAGGCTGTGATGGAGCTTTCTCTGCCATTCGCAAGCAATTCCTTCGTCGCAGCCGCTTCAGCTACAGCCAGACCTACATCCCCCATGGCTACATGGAGCTCACCATGCCACCCATCAATGGAGAGGTCGGTCCTCTCTACACTTCCACCCTTTTCTGAACAACTGATGCTGCTGTTATAAACATCACAGTTGTCGTCATCTGTTCGTCCTACTTCTATCTTTATCCCCAGTTTGCCATGAAGCCTAATTATCTGCACATCTGGCCACGGAATACATTCATGATGATCGCCCTGCCCAACTTGGTAAGTGTGTGGTTTTTTTTGCATCTCTTGCGAGAATGAGCAAGGATATTTTATTTGCGATGTTATTGTGTCATATTCTCCAGCATGAACTCAGAACAAATGCATTATCAGTTCAGATAATTTCAGGACATGTTTGACCTTTGGGACGTCTTACAGGTAATTAGCCTACACTGCAAATGTCTTTGCTCCAAAAGGTTAAACCTACATGAGTTTTGTCCTCTTTTTGTCCCCTCTGTTTCTGCCATCCTTCATAATCCTCAAAATGATTTTCTGCACGGCTGACTCAGCAGCCGCTCTTTTGAAGTCTTGAGTTAGGCCAGCGTAAGATAGCAGATTTTGGAGTGAATTTACACTGTCACGTACTGTCCTAGTTCCCAGAAAGGCGTTAGAGCTGAGAAAAAGAATACTTGCCCTTGCTGCTGTGGATACCATGGTAACAAAGACAGTGCTAAAAGGTCCCTGGAAGGGAGGCTGGCAGATAACACCTGCTCAAATGAGCAGATAATAACACACACAACCTCACTCATTCATCACAGAATAATCTGTTATTTGCACTGGTTGTAGTTTGTTCAGGATTTTGCAGATGCAGGAAATGGATTTAAACCTGTATTCAACTAGTGTCAACCATTGTACATGATCATTAAACAAAGATTCAACTTAACTAACTTG
>CAAKHG010015005.1:8486-24756 GCA_901007715.1 Dactylopterus volitans | reverse complement strand
TAGGAAAGACTTCATGAGCATGTGATGTTTGTCTGAAGTTTTTAATCGATGTGATCTACAGAGCTGTGGATGTGACGTCCTTTCCAAACCAGGAATGTATCCTGAAAAGCAACACCATATTTCTCCGTGATATTTGAAAACAGAGTGCAGAAGTTACATTTATCCTTTAAAGCAACAGCAGGACTTGTGCTGCCAAGTTATACTAGACATGAATATCAACACTTGAAAGATAGGAGCTCCTTTTAATGTCTTGAGTGTCTTAAGTTAGTCCAGTTTTTACAAACATACAGTCTGCAGTGTAGAACTATATTTAAACCTGCATGTGTAGATGCCTCACACTGCCAGCATGTTTGTATGAAAAACTCAACTGATCAGTTTAGATGTGTAAGCTAAGCTCCTGCCCATGGAAGCCATCAGGTCTGTAGCTGTGCATAAAAGCTGCCTCATGGGGGCGCCATAGTCTTTCAGCATCATGTTTTACATTGATTTGCAAAAGCCTCTTTGTTCAGGAAGTGCCTCAAATGACAGATGTAAGGTTTAAGATGCCACAACAGAGGAGATCAGGCAAAGTTAACAGTGTTTATTTTCTGAATTACTTCAAGAGTGTGCACAATAAGAGATATTTACTGTTTCATATAAAGAATTGTATATGTCTTCAAATGTTAAAAATGTTTATGTTCATAAATATTAAAACTTTATAAAGGATTCTTTAAAAATGACCATTTCTTTTGTGCTCTTCATTCAGCATGTATTTTTGAACTCTGAAGCAATTTATTATGGTAAAAAAAAAAATCACTGAAATGATCCATCGCTATATTTTGTGCAGAACCAAAGTGGGCCACAGTTAATCCGTATTTAATGTAGCTCTGTAGTGGTAAATGTAATAAGACAAAAATAATTTTTATATACATTGCCCCTCTGCCTTTCAAATTCATGAGTTAATCAAGCTGGTAAATTTCTTAAAAGTTTAACAACAAAGGAGCTGCAATTTCTAAAACAAGATTTATTTTTTTTCTCAAACTGAATATTAAAAGTCACTAGCGCTTTAAACACCATACACAAGAAAACATCTGGATGCACTGGGGCGCATCATCAGTGATGTGACCTGGGGTCATTGGGTGTTTCAGGTTTCACAACATCAGACACCCTCTATTGGGCGACCCTGCCAGAAATAATCAGGCCCTGACTTGTGTCCCAGCAGCAACGCACAGATCAGCCCCTTTCAGCCAAAACCACCTTGTTGCTTTCATTGTGACGTTGCTTGTGGACTGGATGGCCCATTTTTGGGGTTGCTCCTGTAAAGCCCAACCAGTTGAGGACTTCACATAGTGAGTGTCCTGCAAAGCCTCTACAGCTGACGTCTGTGGGCTTGTAGGAAATCTTATGGCCGCTGCACTTGCACCACCAGTTCCTGGTATTTTGCGCTTTTCCTCTCACTAGCTTAGTCAATACACTCTTCCCGAGGCACAGTTCCATGATGAGCTGTTTTGAAGCCTCAAAGGTGATGATCGTGTCTAGCCAGATGCAGTGTAGAGGCGGCCTGCTGTTGGGAGTTCTAGGTTTTGGCCAGAGTTTCTCTCCAGCTTTGATGGAAGGGGCGTGCTGGAGTTTGCTGGTGTTGATGGCTGCAGCTACACTCAGTGACTGCTGTAGTAAGCAGCATGTAAGAAGGAAACCATGTGAAGATAATTTCCACTATATACATTACCCTTCTGCCTTTTGAACGTTCATAAGCAAATCAAACCGGTAAGTTCATTAAAAGTTGATTTTAAAAAAAAGTAAAATTTCAAAAACAAGGTGAAATTTAGAGGAACACCAACACATTTAACAAACTGAACATTACAAATCACTATCTTTAACTGGCTACTCTAAATTGCCCGTAGGTGTGCATGCGAGTGTGAGTGGTTGTCTGTCCTTCATGTGGCCCTGTGATGAGCTGGCGACTCGTCCAGGGTGTACCCCGCCGTTCGCCCATTGTCAGCTGGGATTGGCTCCAGCACGACTGCGACCCGTAACCGGAATAAGGGTTAGGGTTAGTAGAAGTCGATGAGATGAGATGGCAAGGTCATATTTGTTGCTTCAAGCATGAGATTATGCAGTGCATAATCCTCTGCCCTTGATGGAGAGACATCTCCCACCAGTGATGAGAAGGCAGCCTCCTCCTCCCAGCTTCATCTGTGATGTTGCCAGCATCACAGATGAAGAGGAGTACCAGCCGGTGCCTGACTCCTCTTCCTCATGCGATGATGAGGATGATCCAGACACAGTGGATGAGGCTGGGCAGCTGATGGTGGGAACTGCTCTACTGTTTGACGTATCCTGCCTCCCTGCAGTCAGGTTTTGCTGATTCAGGTTATCAAGCTTTGTGGGTTGAAAGTACCTGTAACTTTGCTTCATACCGCACACAGCAGCCCTGACACACCCAAGTACACGACCAAGTATCAAAGCATAACGCAACAAGTAACACGTAACCCTTAATGACATCATCATCAACAGGACACATCAAAGCCGGCACACATAGCATTATTCTAATGACATCACACAGTCCATATTGCCACACACTTATGCATATACATGACACCCACACATATGCTGCTATCTTTTGGGTGAGGAATCAGCAAAGCAGTAAAGCGACTCACCTGCTCCTTTATCGGTGTCCAGGACTCAACTGCGCCCTTGTGTGGTGTCCCACTGGCTTCACAGTATTACACATGTTGGCCACTGGATCAGTACCTGAATGTGTGGGAGTATCCTGTAAGATACACCTAGCCATGCAATGTTCAGCATAAAATCAACCGTTATCAGTCTTACACACTGACAGATGTTTACGTTGTATCTTAACATTTCTCACCTGTGATTGTTGTCCTTTAATGTAGACATTTTCTGCAAATATCAGCATGAACATACTCGTTTGAATGGATGAATTGCAGAACATCTACTTGCAATGAAAGTCACAAGTTGTTACGACGCGTGGAAATAACGGTTTTCAGTTAATTAACCATAAAGAGATTTCTGAGGGGATACATACACAAGAGTACTATTTCAAAAACAATCCTACAAGTTTACAAGTGATGTGACCACACTCACAATTCTGCAGGCAAGCTGGAGTACAGCTTTCTCAGTTAGAAGCTCTTCTTTCTTTATGACAGACTGGAGAGACTGGCCCATGTTTGGGAAAACATCACCTTAGAGCTGCAGTCTAAGATGATTTAAAAAGCCTCCCTTAAGTGCAAAGCAAGGAAGGCTTACATATATGACACCACCACACACAAGTAGTTCAAAGTGCTTTACAAAGGCACAGAAATACATTGTCAATGACAAAAGTCCCATTCACACAATAACGTTCAGTTTCGTTTTCAGTCGCCGTTTTCAAATAGTTTCACGGGCAGACGGCAGTTTTCTCCGTACACACCAGGCCACAGAAAACTCCCAGAGCACTGCAGAATGCATGCCAGGCCATGAAATAATGTGCAGATACCACATAAATTGCTTCCTACATATACTGTCTCCTGTTTATCAGGATCAATTCATACCATGTTGAATTTGGCTGATACTTCTTAACCCAGCAGGCAGATTGGCTAACCTCCAAGGCATTGGTTAAACAGTTTTCCATTCAGCCTGCTGCTGCACATAGGCCTGAATCCAGCATGCCAGCCAGAGATCAATAGACAAAAACAAAAAGGAAAAACTACAGGTCTTACTCAGTGCTACCCAGAACAGAGTTCAAGGCAAAGACAATCCTAACACCGGACATTCCAAGCCTTCCCAAGCCTCTGATAACCTGCCCATACTGTGAAGCAGGGGATCACATCCTCAGTTCCTGTGCAGAATTCAGGAAGCTAACCACAAGTCGCGCTGTCCACTGGCTCCGTGACGGCCGGAGATATCGGAAATAGGGCAGGATACACAAATCAGGACTCGACTCTTGCACCCTTAAACGCCTCTGTGCATGCTGTAAGGAAACTCACAGGAGACGTCCGAGAGAGCTCTCATTGTGACTGTTGGCAGCACTTAGGCCAACCTTAATTAACCCAGTCACTCACAAAAGGTATGTATAGTAAAGCCAACCTCTGTTAAAAAACAAACAAACAAACAAACAAACAAAAAAACAAAAACCTGGCCATCTTTGTTTTGTTACAGCTTACCAGACTGGGGGTATTTTAGGACAGGAGAGGACAAAGGTTCTAGCATTGGCTCCACATCTGCATCGGGTTCTTTGTGCCCCTTTGTGCTGCTTTGTTGGAGACATCTGGCATCGAACCATTCAACAATTTTGCCTGTAAAAGTAAATTATAGCACAACAAATCATCCATTTGGTTTAAACTACACCCACTGTATTATTATTGATTCTATCTTTAATGTCAATTTCATTCAACAGCAACAATCCTCTGACCAGAGAGGGTTGTAGATTAAAGCTCTGATTCGGTCTGGTGGGTTTAGGGCATTTGCTTGTGTGATTACATGTCCTGTCACCACACAACTTTTAAGGTGTGTAACAACTTGAACTACCTTCTGTCCTGTCATCTCCATCAGGAAAAGCAGCATCTTTGTTCTTGTGCATTCTCACTTTGTCCAGACGGGAGTTAGGGGTCTTACGGATTGCAGGACGAGGAGAAATTGTACTTGATGCATTAGCTGAAAAAAAGAGATAAAAAACACAGTTTTTACTTTGACCATTAAGAAGACAATGGATATATAATAACACCAAAAACATTACAAAGGACATTACCATTACTCTCTGTTGGCTCAGAGCTTGTGTTTGAAACAAGGCTTGTTTTAACTACTGTTGCTGATGCCTCATCTCTCCTGGGTGCAGAGGAACTTGTAGCTGCACCAGCAGGACAAGGAAGTCTCTCCTCACATGATGGACAATATCTGTAGTCAGGCTGCAACATTCTCCCACACCGAGGGCAGAAATGGAAGTCCATTGTGCAGAAACACATTCAATACCAGCCCGATCAAATGTGGTCACCTGAGGCCTGACTGCTAAATCAGTCAGGCCAAATTGCTAATGACAGACTAAACACAATTATCGCAATATTGAATTGGATCAATACACATTGGCAGGGTAGAAAAGTTCTATGTTTAGTTAAATGTAGACGAGGTAAGCTGACTAGGCCCAGTACGTTACCACGTCCTGTGTATGTGAAAGATGCCGCCGATGTCCTGGTTTGCAGGTCTGCGGTTTGATGCTGTTCGGTTGATTGCAAAGTCCAGTTTTTGCAATGTTCAGTTACGTTGGTGTCCAGTTGATTGTCTTTTGCCCAGTGAACTATGGAAGTCGTGGCTGTGGTTGCAGTCTTGTTTCCTCTAGTGGAGTTAGCCCAGGCTAACTCGGTGGCTCTTTGGCTGGTTAAAGTCAACTGGCAGACTTGTGTCGTGCCAGTGGTGCTCGTATTGTCCTTTGGTAGGCACTCGCGTCACTACCAAGGCTTGGTCTCCAGTGGAGGCCTCTGCTTTGTGCAGGCTTCATGGAGGGTTGAAGCAGCAGCAGCAGCAGGAGCTTCTGGAGAGCTGCAGAGCTGATGAGATAAGAGGAAGAAGAACCCAAGAGCAAGAGAGGGGGTTTCTCTTTTATAAATGGCCTGGTGACCTCAGGGGTCCTAGCCATAAAATAGCCAATCGAAGTTGGACTTGGGGGTTTTCACCCAACTTGAGGAATGCTGGGAGAATGAGTTCAGTGCCATGCGGTCTTGTCCTCCATTTTGTAGGGATGAGGGCCCAACAATGTGAACACTAGGTGGCTGACACTGGACTTGTCAAATGTCAGATCATCTACAATGAACATATTCTGAATGGGACTAGACCAGGTTTTTGCCCTGCATCTCATGTCTGAGACAGTCAGGTACGGCTGTGTATGAAAGCCGATTAGGACTGCGTGATGGCATTAAGATAACGTTAGCTTGGATGTCTTTGTTGCTTTAGGCCTTGCCTCGTCAAGACTCACCTTGTGTGCTCAATATGGCTTAAAACAAATAATGTATGGTAAAGCCAACCTCTAAAAAAACAAAACCTATGGACTATTTCAAAAGTCATTTATTGAAACAGGCTCGTGTTGGACCCTAAATGAAGCACCACAGCAAGGGATAATTAAAAATGGTCTTTATTGTAGAACTCACAGCAAGCAGAACAGCAGATGAGTGAGTGAATGAGTCCGGAGTGCAGACCTAGGACCAGGGAACAGCACAGTTCACAGCAAAGTGCCAGGGACTTCGAGCCGTGGTAACGCTCAGGAAGGCAGGCAAGCTGATACTAGCAGGAAGTGTGGAGGAACGCTGGAGATCGCCGGGGGAAATCACCGAACAGCCAGGGAAACAGGCAGGCAGACCTTATGGCCGGGGACGAAAGGCTGAGGTGATTACCGCGGCTGAGACACAACAGCATGTCGAAGGCAGGCAGAGTTGACAACAGGAGATCAGTCCGGACAATAGTGCCGGAAAGACTTGCATGACACAAAAAAAACAATCTGGCAATGACTATCTGGAGGAGGGTGCTTATATCCAGTGTTGTTACTGATGAGGAGCAGGCATGGAGGACGGGAGAACCCATGGGGAATGATGGGGGGGTGGAGCAGACAGGTGAGTGGAGAATACTGGGCGCAGGTGAATGGGAAAAGCAGGTGGGAGACCAGAGTGGATTGTGACGTTTATATTCAACAGCAGCCATTACTCTGCCCAGAGTGTTGTCTGTGGATTAAAGCTCACTCTGGTGTGTTTAGGGCATCAGTCTGCTCATGTGATTACATGCCCTGTCACATCACACATTTTAAGGTGAGTGACCCCTTGAACTACCTTCTGTCCTGTCATCTTCATGAGGAGAAGCAGCATCTATCATGTTCTATGTGTTTGTTTAGATGGAGGGAGTTAAGGAGAAATTGTACTCATACAGGCATTAGCTGCAAAAAGAGACCAAAAATGCATTGTACTTTTGACCATAAAAAAACAAACAATGGATAAACACCAAAAACACTGCAATGGTAGTTACCCTTACTTTCTGTGGGCTCAGACCTTGTCTGTGAAGCAAGTCTTGTTTAAACTACTGATGTTCGTGCCTCATCTCTCCAGAGGAACTCTAGATGTGCCATTAGGACGAGGAAGCTTCACCCCACATGATGGACAATATCTATAGGCCAGCTGCAATATTCCCCCACAACAACGGCAGAAATGGAAGTCCACACACACACACACACACACACACACACACACACACACACACACACACGCGCGCACGTACGCATGCACGCACGCGCACACACACACACACGCACGCACACACACACATATTCATCCTTTCAATACGGATCAAATGAGGCAGTGTGTCTCTGTCTGTGCTTGCCATCATTTTCATAAAGCTTTATTCTGCTGTCATGGAAGTCATAACGTTCATTGTAATTAACATTACTTGTCTGTGTCATTCATTTGCGTCATTGGAGTACAGTAGGTAGGGTTGCCAACCGTCCTGTTTTAGCCGGGACGCCCTGTTTTTGAGCTAAAAGAGGCGCATCACGTACGGGACATCGTTTGTCCCAGCTGTGTGGCTGCAAGATGCCTGCCTGCCTGCCTGCCTGCCTGCGTGCGTGCGTGCGTGTGTGAGAGAGCTGTAAGTGCTCTGTTTTGCACATTTTGTAAAAAAATAAATTCTTGAATGATAATCTGTTTCTCATGTTCTAAATCAAATATACAGTAACTGATCAAATTAGATTTTGTGTCTTAGTAGGCCTACATGCCATGGGCTTAAGATAGTAGGTGGTCCTTGATTATGGTATGAATAGGACTTGTTACAGTAAATGTAACAGAAGCCTAATGCAGTTCTATGTAAGCCAGGTTGTGTTTGTAATACAATGGATTTTTCTATGCATTTTGGGAAGTTTTGACCCACACAATACCCCAAAATGTTCCAGGGGGTGTCCCTTATTTTAGTTTCTGGGAGTTGGCAACCCTAGATCAGAGCGTGTGTGGTGGAAGTACGGTTTTCCTGCACCAAGCTTCTGAGTATGAACCTTGAAAACTGTTGATATGGATATGATATGGACATTTATGGTTAAAAGACAGGTGTGAACTTTTGTGATAGTGTGCTTCTGGAGACTGCTACTCATGCTGTATGCTGCTGCGGCAGAGGTGCTCAGGGTTTGCTTAAACCTGTTTTTTGCACACTGATGGAGTTTCAGGACGGTTTTCTTCATCACCCAGCTGGCCGCTGGCCAGAAGGGTTGCACAGACACTTACTAACAACTCTTCAGACTTTTCCAAGGAATAGTGACTACAGACAAAACTCATGAGGATTACAAATGAGCAACTGCTTGCCAACGTACATGGTACTACAAGTATACTAAAACCCTGGTATATTTTTTTTATTTATATATACATTTTATTCGGGTTATGTTAAATGTTTTTTCTATTTTGTATTGAATCTGTTATTCATGTTTGATATAATTTATGTGGTGTAAATGTATTCATGGTTGAAGGGTTAGGCCTATGGTTGTGGTTAATAAGTATGCATGGGAGTCAAAGCTCTCAATAATAGTAAAGCAAATTAATAAGCTAACTGGGCCTCTCTGCACCCTAGTAAGAGTCTGATACCTGAATTTGTAACTAAACAAATCCCAATTTAAGATTTTTTGTAGCACTCACCAGTTCACATCTCATGCAAAGTGTATCTGATGTAAAGGTGTATACTGTATAATTCTGTAGCCTAGTTGGAATTGAGTGGATGGGCTACATTAAATTATAAAATATCCAGAACCAGCATTATACGAAAAGCAATCACATCAATCGCCCACACAAAAGTCTGACTCCACATACTAATTTGGCGTCAAAAAGACACTTATGACATCATAATCAAAGACATCAGAGCATAATGCAACAAGTGACCCTTTATGAACATCATCAAAGCAGCACACACTTAATGGCATCATACAGTCCATATTCTCTCTGTGACACATACTAACATATAATGTATTTATCTTGTTCTGTGACATTAGAATGTAAAATCATTGAAGGATGAGCACTTTTATAGTACTCCTGTACCCATCTTTTCCAAGACAAATCTGAAATGTATTATACCTGTTTCTATCTCCTCTTCACATACATCATCCTTGTTAAACAGTCCAGGTGACAGGACTGGTTTACCTTTCATGAGGAGAATGTGGTTCGGAGTGAGAGGCTCGAGGTCACTAGGGTCATCTGAGAGCTTAGTGAGGGGAGCGACCATTCAAAATAGATTTAACCTCGCACAAAATCGAATGGAGTCGATCATCATCCAGAGTTTGCAGACGTAACGCAGAAGTGAGAACTTTCCTCACTATTTGTGTGATTTAATGATGTCAGTGCCTCCCTCAGCTTTCTGCCCCCACAAGTTTGTTCTATTATCTGAATGCATACTGGACACTTGTCCTCTTCAACTGATGAACCGTTGTAAGGCATTAATACATGTGCCAGTATCCACGGATGGAGCTACTTCCAAATAAATGGCTCCACTTGCAAGACAGGTAAAGATGGCAACATATGCTTACAAAGACTCCGGCCCCTCTTTGGTCCTAAAGGCCAGAATTAATCTACTCTGACATTTGTAAAGGGAGGGAGATCAGGTAGAAGCCTTTCCTTTGGTAGGGCTGCCATTTTTTGCTTACCTATCCTTCCCTCCTGCAGATACCTGCAATGTGATTTTCCTCACAGCTTCATTGGACTTTGTTATCCAAAACTTTGCGAAGCCTTGACAGTGATTTCTTCCACCATGACCCATGTGTTGGTGTATATACTTCAATACGAGTGTGGAGATGTATTGATCCTTTGACAGATTAGTGGGTGCTTGATTTCTTCTGGCAAAGCTGTCTTACTCATACTCCTGCTCTCCGAAATCCACCCTTGAGGCAAGGATCCAGTTTGTAGATAGCACTTTCTCTTGACACAGATTTTCCAGGTGGTTGGACAACAGTTTCTTCCTTGAACCTGTTGTTGACTGTAGCAAATGTTGGCCATTTCAGCATCCAAGTATCCTTCAGCTTACAACACCTGACTTCCATTGTTTGTTTGTTTTTTACCCTTCTCCATCTCGAGTGACGCATTAATGGATGGTCCATCTACATCCTTTCTGTGGAGCTCAAGAACATGCAACTTCTTTCACCTTTGTTTCAACTGCAGCAGAATCCTCTTCCATTTGAGAAACCATGCAACACCCACTAAAGTTTCCTCCAGTCTGACTCCACACACCATTGAAGCCAAAGGGCTCTTTCAACCGGAAACTTGTCTATATCCAGATCTAGTTCTTTCAAATTCTTAGCTTTGTGCTGCTTTTCAGTGGTTTGCAGTCCTGCCTGGCTATTACTGATCCACTTTGTTAAAGTGAAGCAGACCTCAGTGAGAGCTTGAACCATGGTGACTGCATCCTCTTCTGAGGGCAAGCTCTTCAAACATTCATGGACATTAACATTTCCTTGATGACAGAGTGTGGAAAAAAAGATGTTGCAGATGCTGCTGCTAGACACTGTTTCCTAGATGGACAGCACCGTGCCGAAATATATCAACAATGAGGCCTCCAGATTTCAAGCATTCATCGCTAACAGTCTCAGAGATCCATAAAACATCTTATGCAGCTCAGTGGAGATATGTGAGCACCTCATGCAACCCCGCAGACCTAGCTTCTAGGAGACTAGGAGACAAGGATGCAAAATGGACATCTGGCCTACAAATCCAGACAGTTTGGAAGATCTTTCAGGACAAGGTGATCCTGAAGTCAAAACCATCTTTTTAAAATCATCTTTTTCTGTGCTGAGGAAGGGAGTGACTCAGTGTCTCAGTTGGTTGTGTCTCATCCTGGAACCATCTAAAAAAGAGTGGTGGGTTGGATTGTATGATTTAAGAGCCTACTCTTAAGTCTCTCCATACAAAGGAAAGAGTGTAACGCTGCCCTGGCACATATGAGGCCAAAGGACAACAAACAAAGATATTCTGAATAAAGAACTGCCGAGTGTCAAGCACTCATTCCACGTTTTCCTCACCATGGAGGAACTGGGGGAGGCTCAGTTGAATATCATTGGGTTCTGTGAGAGAAAGATTCCCAGAGGAATTTTCCAGCTCAAAATAGGGCAGCGGGAAATTAACAAGCCACAGATACAAGTTGAATCTGGTGTTTGATATTGGTGTCTTGAGTCTGTGGACAGCTCAGTAGGGCAGCCATGCCTGAAGAGTTACTTATGGACTTAGCATGTCCAGAAGTAAGTCAGCCACTGTGGTAGAACCCACATGCTGACGAGGCTACACCAAAAGTATTGGACCACTGGGGCCTGTGTGGCTATAAGAGAGATCTTGGCGAAATGTGTTCTTTGCCAACAAATGTCAGATTTGCCACTCAGCAGAGTACGTCCGGATGAACCACCATTCACTTCAGTGGGAGTAGATTGTTTTGGTCATTTGGCGTAAGATATGGACGATCCCAAGTGAAGAGGTGTGGCATTATATTCACCTGTTGAGCTTTGAGAGCTGTCCATATCAAAGTAGCAGCATCAATGGATATGGAATCTTTCATCAATACCTTACGTCGGTTTATACTGAGACCGGGCCAAGTCAAGGAACTCTGTTCGGACAATGGTGCCGACTTCATGGGCGCTGAAAAAAACCCAATGATCATTTGTATGTATCCTACATCAATTGTTTTGTGCTGTAATTATTCTGATATAATAATTAGGGGCCGGGATATGGGAGCAGGGAGTGGTTTTTTTGCACATCTGTCAGTTGGTCACTTGGGGGAGTTGTGGCTGCATGGAGTTGTTTGTGCGCGTGTCTGGGCGGGGTGAAAAAATAGTATTATCAACTTCACTTGCTTGTCATTCAGTTTTTTTGTCAAGAGAGGAGTCAGAGCTGATGATTTGTGTTGACTGCAATATAATTTAATCCATCCACTTAATGTAAGTATCCACCTGACATGCTGTGTTGTCGTGGTTTAACCACGGGTTGAAACAAATACCCAAAGAAAATGTATCCACAGTCTCATGTCGGCTTTTTGGATTCAGTGTGTCGGACAGATCCCTACCTACTATCTCAGCGGCTAATTGTTCTTGTCAGAAAGTCAGATCCACTAACTGTTGCTGTGATGTCAAAAGCCAATGTCCAAAATGTACATTTCAGAGACGGCTACAAGCAGGATGTTTCTGGCCTGATGACATTTAGGTATTCTGAGAGGTTCGAGCAGGTGCAGGTTTTCATCTTATAGCAAACAATCATTAGCTGAGTTGAAAGCGAGGAAACGGCCAAAAGATGACTTTAAAGGTTTTCTTAGCAGTATTTGTGGACTGATTTGATTTGTTGAGACCTTACTCCTTAATTTACAGAGAACCAACAGTTCCCCCATGAGCAAGCACTTGGCGACGGCCGCATGACAAATAGCTTGCAGCCATTTTGAGTTGCTCCTGCTCTCTACATTTTTTAAAGTTTTTATTCATTTTTCTGATTTTCTTTCTCGTTTTTTTGCACACGCTGGATTGTGTCTGCCCTCTCAAACATGTTGGATGAAAGAGCAACTCCACACCGCTCAGTTTGATTACTCCATGCCTCAGCTGATTGCCCAGATGTTGGGCCGCATGCCAGCCAGGTCTACGGACAGACCGGCTGAAGTCTGGAGAAAAACAGGCCGAGTCCCCCGTCTCCAATCATGTGGAATATTCGCCTACCTAACAGTGTGAGCCCCTAGTCAGATGACAACATATCCATCAAAGGCTTCTGAACTGTTCGGGCCAACAGGGACAGCAGAGCGAGCGAGCGGTAATCGGAAAGGAAGGCTTGCGGGTCTCCTTAATAACTTTCAATGTCACCCTGCTCACGTCACCATCAAAGGGTGGACCTGTTGCCCGGATGTTGGACTGTGCGCTGTTGGTCTCAGGCCCTATGATCTGCCCAGGGAATTCTACTGCATCATGTTGGTGGCTGTTTCCGTTCCGTCTAACTGCCCCCGCCTCCCCCACAGCTGCGTGTGACGCGTTCCCTCTGCCATCACCCAGCGTTACCTTAGCACTTCCTTCCTGTATATTTATTTATACTGAAATGGAGCAACTATGACCATACAATTTACTCTGGGATCAATAAAGTATTTCTGATTCTGATTTGCAAAAGCCTCTTTGTTCAGGAAATGCCTCAAATGACAGACGTAATGTTTAAGATGCCACAACCATAGACCATATGTTAAGACATCTTATACAGTCTATGGCCACAACAGAGGAGATCAGGCCAAGTTAAGTATTTATTTTTTTAATTACTGCAAGAGTTGCACAGTGAGATATTTACAATTTTATACAGAGAATTGTGTCTTCAAATGTTAAATTTTTTTATGTTCTGAAACATTAAAACTTTATGAAGGATTCTTTAAAAATGATCATGTATTTGTGTTCATTCAGCATGTATTTTTGAACTCAAGCAATTCATTTTATTAAAAAAAATCTTAAAATCACTTTAGAAATCTCTTTAGAAAACAGATAAACACCATAAATTAACTCAATAACCCCTAAATGTGAAATGTGTTGCTTAAACTCACCCTGTCTTCAGTGCAATAAAGCATCAACATCAGATGCCAAGGTTTTTATGACGTGGACTGATGTGTGACCCACTTCTTGGTTCACAATTAATCCATATTGTCCATATTTAATGTAACTCTGCTGTAGTCAATGTGTGTAAGAAGGAAAACATGTAAAGATAATTTCCATTATCGACATTACTCTTCGGCATTTTAAACATTAGCAGGTAAATAAAACTGCTAAAGTCTTTAAGTTGAACAAGAATTACAATTGCTAAAATGGAGCAAACACTGTGACATATTTAACTGTATTATAAAAAATCAATATCTCCTTAAAAACCATAACTGACTCAATCAATAACCCCTAAATGTGAAATGTGTTGCCTAAACTCACACTGCCTTCAGTGCAATATAGCGTCAGTGATCAGAGACTCGGGTGCCTCAGATGTGGACTGACTAAAAGTCGAGCGGCTGCTCCAGTGAGCTTCCCAGCTGCTGCAGAGCTGCACTGAGTCTGGCCTTCAGCTCTGTATAATCAGGCTGCTCAGAGTACTGCAGAGCCATCACTGCAGTCAGGTAGCTCTGAAATGCATCTGCAACATGGCAGGCACGCACACACACACACGCGCACACGCACACACACACACACACACACACATTATAAAATACCTTGTCATTTCTTAGTTGTGATGCTACATAGATGTTGCATGTACTCACCGGAGACCTTCGTCTTTCCAAAGCAGTGTCTCAACAGTGCAGGAACATCTTCCATGTACCTAAAACAAAAACTTTGCTGAGGAACTCGTATGTTTTGTTTACTGTTATTTTAATCACACAGGTGAATGCTAGACCGCCGTTAGTCTAAAAGATGTGTGTCAAGTGTCCTACAGCTCTCACCTCTGCTTCTGGGTGGCCACCTGGTCTGGCTGCGTGAGGTCGATCCACGGCAGCGTCCCTGTGTGCCAGTGCAGCATGCAGTAGCCCAGAGACTGCAGGTCACTGCGCCGAGACGGAGCTGAAAGGGGAACAAACACACGCACACAGACACACACAAACGTGCACATACACTGTGCGTCAACACGAAGCATTCAACTTCAGAGGCTTACGCCGACTGACCTTTGCTGTTTTGTTCCTTTTTATACAATAAAAAATTCTTACATTGTAAACAAGCTAAACACAAACATCATGTTTTCAGCCTACAAGGTCTAAAATGTATACTTGAACGCTCTTAAAACCAGGAAAAACACTGATATTTGTGGGACGTGTCCCGCTTGCAAGGGAAGAATGTCGAGGTTTTCAGTTGCGCGACTCACCTGCTCCTTTATGGGCGTCCAGGCTGATGAACTCAACTGCGCCCTCATGTGGTGTTCTGCTGTCTTCACGGTATTCCACATGTTGGCCACTGGGACAGTACCTGAATGCATGGTGGTATCCTACAAGATACACCTAGCCATGCAGCATAAAATCAACCGTTATCAGTCTTACACACTGACAGATGTTTACGTTGTATCTAACATTTCTCACCTGTGATTGTTGTCCTTCTTTAATGTAGACATTTTCTGCATTGATATCAGCATGGACATACTCGTTTGAATGGATGAACTGCAGAACATCTACCTGCAATGAAAGTCGCAAAATGTTGTTACGACCCGCGAAAAAATCATGGTTTTCAATTGTTTAACTAAAAAGAGATAAAGATATTTCTGAGGGGATACATACACAAGAGTACTATTTAAAACTAAATCTGACCAGTTTACAAGTGATGTGACCACACTCACAATTCTGCAGGCAAGCTGGAGTACAGCTTTCTCGGGTAGAAGCTCTTCTTCCTCTATGACAGACTGGAGAGACTGACCCATGTTTGGGAAAACCAGGAACCTACAAAAACATCACACCATAGAGCTGCAGTCTAAGATGATTTAAAAAGCCTCCCTTAAGTGTGAAGCAAGGAAGGCTTACATATATGACACCCTCCACACACAAGCAGTTCAAACTGCTTAATAAAGGTAAGTAAGAAGTGTGAATCACTCTCACACCTGTAAGAATCTGCATGAAGTCCAAAGCCAACACAGGAGGGAATCCCAAGAAAATCCATCTTGTTTTGCTTGATCCACTTCTCCACTAGCGAGAGGTGAGAGGACTAATCATAATAGGTTTATCACATGCATGAAGACATCACTCATACATGTCAAGCTGATCACCATGAGCAAACGTATGTTGTTACCGGAACCACTACAAATATACAGCTGTGGCATGTGTCATATTATATTTCTGACAAATCCAAATTGTGTCTGAAGAGAGTTAAAAGATGTAATTTGTCCCCCAAACTGACATCATGGTGTTCAGAAATGTCAAGACTTTCTAATTGCTGACTTGAACCTTAGTTAGTGGTCCTGCGTCTGCCTGAGTGTCACCTATTCAGAATTTATCTTGTTAAAGCCAATATAAAAAGCAAAACCATTATAACTCAGATAAACGCAGCTGCTCTTTAGCTGGTGCTTCAAGTGAAGTAAAACACTGCATCCTCACCAACTGAAGGTTTAGCAGCTCTCTGCAGGAAGTTTTGCTCATTGAAGATTCTTCCTCCTTTTGCCCCCTAAGATGAAGATGATCATGGCAATTCATGAATCATGTGATTTTTGAATAATGGTTAGAGAACAAATGAAAGCTTTTTCATCTTTTTAATAAATGTTTAAGTGGCTTGTTTTAAAGGAAAAGACCACCTAGCTGGCAGTCATATGAAGCAAACCAGTATCAACTGTATTTAATG
>CAAKHG010015003.1:0-17096 GCA_901007715.1 Dactylopterus volitans | reverse complement strand
GCAGCGGCAGCGGCAGCGGCGGCGGCAGCGGCAGCGGCGCCCTCATCCCTCCCATTACATCACGTATCTGGGTGGCTTAAAGAAAACTGCAGGACAAATGTCTCATCTAAGGTGACGACAGAGTGGGAGTGACGCGACGCATGGTGAACAAAAAAGAAAAAGAATAAAAAAGAAAGCCACCCCACCCCAGCAGAGCGTGTGTGTGTGTGTGTGTGTGTGTGGGCATAAGATCAGGTCACTTAAATAGATTACGAAAAGTAAAACTGTTTCTTGTTACTGCTTGAAAATATCATTCTGCATGCTGTGATATATAGATTTCCATAAAAATTAGATTTCAGACAACATGCATATTTTAGAAAACAGAGCCACAAATAATAAGTAACCACTGGACAAGATGTGCATGTTTACTGAGCATTGGTACAAATGTAAGGATTAATCTCAGGAATTCAACGACTGAATCATACCAAGAAATTGCAGTTGTAAAATCTATTTTAAGCTTCATCTAATCAAGTAACGGACTTGTGAAACAACTTTGGGAAGCGTTACGCTTCAGTGACAGAAACTTGACAGGGATGAAAAGTAAAAGTAAAGTAAAGTGAATAAAGACATAGGCGTTGATCCCTGGGTTCATTGAGGCCCAAACGTCAATGTGCACTGACGTGCAGACGAGGCCCAAAAATAACAAACACTGCACATGCTAAGCATAATGATGTAAAATTAACAGATTAATACGGCTAGATGGCAATGTTTGCGAAGCTTGACCAGAGATTGTACCTTAATTTCATAATGGATACATTTTGTGATTAGAAAACGAAAACTTCAAGTGATGACAATCTTATTTCCACCAGTTCAGTTCCACAACTTCAGGTTCCACCAGTGCAACTGCCTTGGGTGTCACTTGAAAATGGACAAAAGAAGGGCCCATCATTACAATTTTTCAAGTTATCTGGAAAGTAAAAAGCCTGTGAATAAACCATGAACCTTCACAAAAAATTTGTTTTTGACGTCTGCACAACAGCGAAAAACATCATGACGCCCTTCAGCACCATGAAGCATAAAACTAGTCGGTGTGTCAGTCAATGCTGTTAATTTGCTGTAATACTGAAATGCATGCTTTCAAGTTCTTTTTCCAAATCCATATAGCAACACACAGCTGCCTGTGTATGTTTTTTAAAAAATTGGGGTGACACAGTTATGCATTGGTGAGCACTGTGGTCTCATAGCAAGAAGGTCGCAGGTTCACTTCTTGGCCTGGGATCTTTCTATGTAGAGTTTGCATGCTCTCCCCATGTCTGTGTGGGTTCTCTCTGGGTACTCTGACTTCCTCCCACCTCCAAAAGCATGCTGAGGTTAATTGGCTACTCTAAATTGCCCGTAGGTATGCGTGCAAGTGTGAATGGTTGTCTGTCTTTCATGTGGCATGAGCTGGCGACTTGTCCAGGGTGTACCCTGCAGTTCGCCCGTTGTCAGCTGGGAACGGCTCCAGCACGACCGCAACCCGTAACCGGAATAAGCAGAAGAAGATGAGACGAGATTAGAAAAATTACTTGTTAAAATAAATTGCGACTATGGTACATAGCCTCTCAAAGCACTGAATCAAACAATAAATTGAGCAAAACTGAGTAACTGTAAACGTAATTTTAGGCCGCTTAAATACTTAGCCATGACCGAGCATCTAACACACAGAGCAGTGTTCCCAAACAGTGAGTCTGCCCTGGTCCTGCAGCCTGGCAAAGAGTGGAGCAATTGACTGCTCCGAGCAATTGAGGGTGTAGTCAGTTTACCCAGGTGCAGTTTGAACACACCAATTTAACTTAGTTATGTTGGTAATGAATGTTATTATGCTAAAGGCTAATAGTTAATCAAATTTGAAATCACTTGCTTGTGATTTGTTCGAGCATTTAACCCTTTAATTAGTTTTGATTTGCAGATGAGCTCGATAAAAAATATTTAAAAATTGTTTCGTGAATTCATAACATTTAATAGACATTTGTCCGGGTCAGTGGGGTTAAGTTACAACTGACGGACAGTGCTCGGAGAAGCAGAATTTTAAAATACACGTATCACTGAAATGAGGCTGCACAAATTAAACCCAGTTACATCATTTACTGTCAAGTGGGAAAATAATAAAATGGGATTAAGCAATCTCTTTTTTTCACTGGCTGGAGTAACTGAAAATGAAAAGGAAATGTTAAAATGGGGATGTGCCAGTTTATTTTTTTTTTAAATCAAAATACTGAGGACTCGATGGGAGGAAGAGAGGGAGCAAAATGAAAAAGTGGAACACAGTATGACAGAGAGGCCAGAAGGGTCAGAAAAAGCAATGGCCGCAAAAGGAAGAAATGAAGAAATAAGTGAAGGAGAAGAAGAAAACCAAGAAATTAATGTAAGGGATGAAAAAGAGGATTCAGAATCAGAAAGAGGAAC
Organism: Dactylopterus volitans; assembly: GCA_901007715.1. Taxonomy (NCBI): domain Eukaryota; kingdom Metazoa; phylum Chordata; class Actinopteri; order Syngnathiformes; family Dactylopteridae; genus Dactylopterus; species Dactylopterus volitans. Next base: position 14,669 of record CAAKHG010015003.1, on the reverse strand, counting down.
AGAGGCAGGGAGCAGCGTGGATGCGGAAAATTATCCTACGAGAATTCCAACTGGATCCCATGATAGGTTTGTATTCAGCTTCCACATTAATTCTAGTGCTGTTGCCTACTTGCACTTTTCTTGAGTTTTGTCTGTTTTTTGTTCGTTTGGAACACTTGAGAAATGCGTTCATACAAGGTGTGATATAAAAGTACTCTTGTAGATGTTTAGTTGAATCAATTTACATATACAATATATGTGGGGTTTGCCACCCCCCTGTCGCCCCATGTAAAATTTTCAAGATCTGCTAATGTAGGATACAAGCGTTTTATGGTTTTGACCATCCACCGGCAGAGGCATGAATCTGCAGATAGCATTGCTACACTACTGTTTAATCAGACCCACAAAGATGAACTGAAATATGTGTAGTTTACTGATGCTTTGGTTTAAATTCATCAGTTCTGTCAAATTGTCAATGAATATCCAAATGATAACATTTAGATGTTGTGAATAACATTTTCACAACATCGCTACTCAACACACAACAAAGAGGATAAGCTATGAAGAACTGAGGTAATCCTATTCTCAGTGAGAATCTTCCAACTCTCAATCAATCAATAAAACTTTATTTGGATTGCACCTTTCATACATTTTACAATGCAACACAAAGTGCTTCACAATATAAAATCAAATACAACTATAGAAACCAAGTACAGTTGTTAAAAAAAAACTCCACAATGCCAACACACGCACTGACACACATTCACGCAAACAAACAAACCCACAAACGACCCACCCCCCCACACACTCAAGCACTAGATTAAAATGTAAGATAAAACACAGAGACAATGGCAAGGCACTGAGGATATGGGTGAGGAAAGCACTACCTATTGGAGAGCATCCACACCGGGAGGGATCACAACCTCCCGGTGTGCCACAGAGACAGACCCCGATCCGGTGGACAATGGAGGACTTCCACACATTGTGCAGAGCCCACCAGGCCAGGAGACATCTTCAGGGCGACGTCTCTACAAGCAGACCGGACGCAGCTCCTGGTGTGGAGGCCCCCCAATGAGGAAACACTGGACCTAAAAGCTAAAAATAATAGGATGATAAGATAATATAAAATCATATATATGTGTATTGTCTATAAGCGCTATAGATTGGTTTAAATGTGCAAATACACTCATATCATCAAACAACAACAATGGAGCCCTTGACTCCACCGCCCACTTGATGCAAACCAGAGATTTTGACGGGGCTATGAATTATGTTCATAAACGCGGCAACAAGGCTCTGGTTGCACCAAGGTCAAATCAGCCCAGTAATTCAATGCACAAATGCTTACAGGCAGTTGTCCCCACCCCAATAATGGAAGACTGCTTCCCAAAATGGCCACTCAAATCTGATTTGACCTCTCCAAAAAATACCAATCCATTGCTCTCCATGAGTGTTGTGTAATGTTGTTTTGAGCTGTTTTTTTTTACCCCTGTCCCACTCAACAGTGTTACACAAGTACCAGTTATCTAAGGGATTGTAATACCTAGCCCTATAAGCTCAACCGTAAGCAAAAAAGATAAAATAGGTTGTAAAATGTATAAATAATGGTTCAAAAACCTGAGGTTCAAAAACATAAGAATGGATGGATGTTTCCATGTGACTATGCTGTATATTGTAATTAAATTCTGAAATAAAGCTACAAAGGTAACTCACTTGGATGTCTAGATATTCATCTATTTGTTCTTATAGCATTACATATGAAGGAGGTCTTGGACTAGTCATAGCTGGAGCACAAAATCTTAACACTAAAAAATACATATAAGCTTGTATTCATGGAGTATCACATGCTTTCCTCTACAGCTGCGATTTAACATAGTGTAATTAATTAACAACATGGCATGGTCAGAAATGGTCAGTTTTGTTAAACCTGAAAACTCAATTAAAAAAGGAAATTACCATGCTGACCTACTGGCCCCCCAGCAAGTCAGCATGGTTATGATAAAACCAGCGTGAGGCCATTGTACTTCATACATCTTCACTTTTCTCCACTTCATTCATCTACATTTTTTTCACCTAGGTGGTGAAGAGTTAAAACAAAATGTGGAGTCTGCTCTCCATCATGTCCCACATAATTTTTTTTTTACAGGTATTTTATTGAAAAGGCTAGCATTGCAAACATAGGCTGTATAAAAGATGGACGTAGTTTACCATTCTGAGAAAAGAAGCCAGTACGGAAGTGTGTTAAGCCTGCATTCTATCCGATGGTCGTTAGATGTCCACACTGCTGGTTGCGCAACAATTTTCGGCCCATTCATGTGTGCAGCAAAACGCTAAATTTCTAACCTGAATTACTTTCTCAGATGATGTTGTTATGACAAGTTTAAGGTCTCAATCATTAGTTTATTTTTATCTTATATATTACCTGGTGATGGACAGGAACCAAGTGTAACCAGCGATCAGCCAATCGGCAGACACTAATGATTAGACTGCTACATAGTTAACTAGGCATGGTTAGCACATGCTACTTTTATTTACCTGTGAAATTGTTTTTGAATCCCATTATCGTATTCAAAACTTTCCTCTTTTACACTGCATTTTCGGTTCATGAAGTCTTAGTGGATTTTTTAGGATTTCTGATCCCCTGAAAAAGCTTTGTTCATCGTTCGGTTGTGTTGAAAGATATTTGACACTACTAAATCTCAGTTTTTTTCAGGTAAGTGAATTTCTATTTAATGATTTGAATTTTCGCCAACTGGAATTTGCACCATAATAAACATTATGCACCTTGTTAACCACACCAACTAGCTATTTAGTAGTGGTTAAATTTTCATGATGTCAGGGCTTTATTGTGGTGTTATACTTCGGATGTGTGGTCCGACTTTGAGTTATTCAGAGGTGATACTAATATTGTTTCTTTGGCAACAAGTAATATGTTATTTCGGTGTATTAGTCCATTTACTATGTGACTTTGCGTGTTGCTGTTCTTGAAGTTGTTTATTAATTGCTAATGTTTATGAATGTGCATTGTCCCTTTATAGACTACATAAAACATTTTTTGTAGAGGTTGTGCCTTGTAAGAATAACATCTTAATATAGGTTCATTTACTACTAGTATGTGAAAAAATAAGGTATAATAAAATAAAAATGAAAATATGTAGAATTGAATATATGTACAATGTAGCAGCAGAGGTTTTTCTGTATATATTTTGGTACTGAATGCACAGCAATAAAAATTATCTTTCCCCCAAACAGATTCCCTCTTCATGATGTTGACAGGATGAAGCGATGACTGACTAACATGGAGGCAAATGGACCCCATTGCTTGATTCGAGTCTGTGCAGTTTATGTTATGAGAAGGACCAGTTCTTCACAGACAACATGGTAGAAGGATGCATTTGTACGCAATAAATACACATTTAAAAGTAGCAATATTTATGGTGGCCCAAAAAGTCAACCTCACATGATTAAGGTTCCTTGAAATATAAACAGAGTGTGGTAATTGCAGTTAGTTGGTCAACATTTTTGATTTTTATGATTATGCTAAACATTTCAACTTTATCAGTATCAATAATGTGACTTTTTGCAAATTTCTCCTTTAAATAATTTGTTGGTATTTATTTCAGTTTAGAAAGATGTATTAATATCTGCTATAAAGTTTAACTTGTTTGTAAGATTTTTTTTTTTTTTTTTTCGGGGGCAATTTTGAGTAGCCAATTAACCTCACAATGCTTTTGGAGGTCGGAGAGAACCCATACAGACATGGGAAGAGCAGTTTGTAAAAAATAATTTGTTTTGATGTTTGGTCACTAATGACATCACGTCATTAGTGCATGACATGTGCATGCTTTGAATGTAATCCGCCTCCATCCGCTAGAAAACATCATCGAGGCGATGCCGTAAAATCATGTGTTTAACGTTAAAAAATATAAATAGTAATGCATTGTTAAAAACTATATAGTGCTTTTTTATATAACTTGTCATGAAATTTTTTTCTTCATTCATATTTTGTATGTTACAGTTTCTTTTCTCATAGTTTCTGTATTAACTTTACAGGAAAGAGGCTATGTCCACCATTTTCAATTTTTTGAAAAAAAAACAACAACAAAAAAACAAAACAAAACAACATCCTAAGGTGATGCGGGTAAGTATGGCTGTGGAGTTAAGTGAAGAATTGGCTGCTACTTCTGTCCTGTCCCTTCATCTTCTGCGTCCAAGTATGTTTTTCAGTCAGAGGGGCCTGGACCTGTTGCACAATCTTTGGATAACAACATCTTTCTCAATACTGACAATAGAGAAAGTGGAAACATTCCTTCTGGTGATCATAACAATGCCATTGTGACAGACAAGAGCACTGTGAAGACTCACTGAAAGTGTTCATCATGCAGTTGTTATAGTTGATACCCATGCTAATGAGGTATTCACTGATGAGATAAATGAGTATTCAATAAGTGGAGACCCACAGTTATGCCTGATCATGACTACTTGTGCAAAAAACAGCAAAAGATCAGCTTGTTGTTGCTTGTAACTCTGTAAATGATGTTCCAAAAAAGAAATTCTGAATAGAATTAAGAAGAAGACGAAGTCAGCAGCATTTTCAGAAGAACTAAAACACTTTGCGACTACACTTCACCTCTGCTCACCAAAGGCATATGATTATGTCAGAGAGAAGTTCAATTTTGCCTTGCCACATCCTCAAACGATTCGCAAATGGCACAGCAGCTTTTCAGCAGATCCTGGATTTACAGTGGCTTCTTTCACAGCTCTATAAAGTCATGTTTCTGAGGAGAGAGGGAAAGCAAACCATTTGCTCCTTGATGATTGATGAAATGTACATTCACCAGCAAACTGAGTTTGGGGGGGATCAAATTCATGGTTATGTTAGTATTGGTGCTGGTGAAATAGAGAACACAGTAGCTACACAGGCTTTAGTCATCATGGTTGTAGCCATCAATGAATCTTGGAAGATCCCTATTGCCGACTTCCTCATCAGCTTGACTGGAGCAGAGAGGGTGAGCATCATCCGAGAGAGCCTTTGTCGCCTCCATGCCATTGGAGTTCAGGTTATCTCGTTGACATGTAATGGACCTTCGCAACCTGGCCAGGATCCAAGAGCTTGGTGCTTCACTTGACATCACAAACATGCAGCCTCATTTTCTTAAAACCTTCCGTTCAAAAACAAAAGGTGCATGTGCGCTTGGATCCTGTCACATGTTAACTGAAGTTAACTGAAGTTTTGGAGACATAAGATGGGAAACTTACCAGATGGCAGTACATTGAGGAACTCCACAAGCTTTAAGAGAAGGAAGGCCTGCAGCTTGGCAACAAGCTTAAATAGGCCCACATCAATTGGCAGCAACAAAAAATGCAGCCCAGTGGTTCAGCAGGAGTATGGCTGATCCGCTACAATATTGTGAGCAAGAACTCAGATACATTAAGTTCAGAGGATGCACAATTAAAGTTGAGTTCTCGCAAACAATTGATGCAGCTTTTGATGTCCTTAATAGTCACAATCTATTAGGAAAAGGTATTAAAGCACCAGTCAAGTCTTCGACTAAGGATCGTGCAAAGGCTATTTTAGAACAAGCAGAGGCATGTCTCCGTGGGCCCAAGGTTAGAAACAAGGACAAGAAGTTTGTGTACATGCATGCCACTCAGAAGAGGACTCCCATCTGTGGCTTCATTGCCTGTGGGAGAAGTGTGATAAGCATCTATGAAGATCTTGTGGAGACCAAATGCATCATGCAAGTACCTTCTCACATACAAGCTGAGTCAGGATCACCTGGAGCTGTTCTTCTCAGCCATCAGAGCACGTGGGGGTTTTAACAACAACCACAATGCAAGACAGTTCTGTGGGGCCTACAAGCTACTTCTTGGCACCAGGTGAAGAAGGGCACAGGCAACTGTCTTCTTCATGACAACACATACATCCTTGATTCAACACCAGCCAATGTCAATGTTGCACGCAGGATGGATGTGCAGCCTGTGGACGTGCGTTTGCCCGAGAAAGACATTGGATGTAGATGATCTCTCAGAGTACAACGAGACATCTATCAGCTACATCACAGGCTTCATTGTGAAAAAGATGAATCCGAAGATTACGTGCATGCTTTTTTCACAAGCCCTAACAACAAGTGACTTGGCCTCCACACATCCTTTTCTGGCATTAAAGGACACAGGTGACCTACAAAAACCATCGGCTGGCTTTATTGCTGTTTTGCAGGCCACTGAGAAGATCTTCCAGAAGCTGCTGAGAAGAAACCTTGGAAAGCTTCCACAAGGATGTGGAAAAACATTGGCAATTGTTACTGAGGTCATTGCAGAATGTTTGGACAAAAACCTTTTCCCAAATTTCCACAGCCACACATTTGACATGTGTGCTGAAGCGAACCATGTCCTTGTCCTGGTGAAGATGTCTGCATGGTTCTGTAAATTTCGGCTTAATCATTTGGCAAGAGGCAGACAGAAAACGACCCCGAACGACCCCACAATTTTAATTGCACCATAGCTATCCACACACCACATATGTACACCTCACTACAATTGCACACACTGTCGCATATACACTCCTGCCAACACATCACAGGCATGCAGGTTCCGGGAGGTGGGGTTGGGGATGTTTGTGGAGGGTTCCTCTTTCTAGTTGTACCCCATTGTCTCTCCTCCTCCAGCATGGTGGTTGGGATTCGCAGCCTGGGTGGTGCACCTTCTCGTCCTGGGGTGTCGCTGGTGGCGGGAGTGGTGGTTGGGGTGGGCTCGGGTGTCCCTGGCGTCTGGCGCACCCGTTGCCGGAGACTGCACTGGTTCATAGGTCATAGTACATGAATCGTGCCTGGGCCTGGGCCTGGGCTCTCGCCTCCCCGGGTTGGCGGGCCTCTTGTTCGGGGTTGGGGCGGGCCTTGGGTGGGTGGGGCGTTGGGGCCTTGGGTTTCGCTCGTGCCAGCCAGGCTGGGATTCTGCTCCCTCCTGTCCTGCTGTCCTGCCTGGCTGCCGATCGGGGGTTGCTGTGGTGAAGCTGGGCCACCTCACTTCAACTCCAAATTTTTCCCAATGACAAACACATCTGACACATGCGCACTCATTCGCTCACTTGTTTGCTCACTTGCACACTCAGTAACTCACTCACTCACATATACACACACACACACATATACATGCACACACACACACACATACATACACACACACACACATACACACAATAAATAAAATTTGTGTTTGTTGGTAATTAGTTTTTTTCATTTATTTTTGATTGCGTTGTCTCTATGTGTTGTGTGATGTTACTTTTTGGTTAATTTTGACATTTCTGTCCTGTCTTGTGTTCCCACTCCTGGTCTGCACCTTGTCGTGGTGAGTGGGCTTGAAACGAAAACAGGCTGAGAATTACTGTTTACAAGCATTCAGCTGATCTTTCTGTGTTTTACGGGAAATGAGGAGGTTTCGTATCTGTGATATGTTCATTCCACCTGTGTTTTCCTGCAACTAAGTTTCCTGGATGGAGGAGTTTTCATGTTGGAGGCGTACAGTGTGAAAGCTGTACTTAAAAAAAAATACTTCAAGTTTTGCTTCAATCTGCTTGCTTCTCATGCACCGGGGAGCAATGAGACAATAGGATGTGAGGGTAGGAAATAAGTATGATGGTAGATGCACCATTTTTTTATGTAAAAACATAAAAGTTTTTACAGGCTTGGACTTCACAAATGTACTGAACAGAGTGCAACAGTCTGTAGTTTGGCTGCGTAGTTTAGAAAGTGATTGCATTTGATCCATATTCAAAGGAGGTCAGGTGCAAAAAGTCCAGCAGCAATCATTAATCTTGAGACCATGTTCTATGGTCTATGCTCTTCCTCTCCGGCACTGTTAAAAGAATGAAAGAAGGCTCTTCCACCTCAGTCCATCCAAGCCGAACCACTGGATGAGGACGCCATCCACACTGAGGTTGTTCCCTATGGTCTCTTCAGCTCTCTCTGCCCCATGCCGGACATAGCTGTCCCCGATGACCCAAACTGTGGCAGGATGGAGTACAAAACCAAAAAAGTGAAAAAAAAGTATCATACTGTAAGATATGCAGATAAAGTAAGAAATAGTGCTTGGATGAACTTCACATAATTATATGAAAATACAGCATTTCTTCACTGAAAGTAGTTGTACTGTTTTACTTTAAATAGTACTCAAAAAGTAACTGTTACTCACTTCTGTGGCATTGTTGTTTGTGTGTGCCATTGTGATCCTTCACTCAGTCGGCCTGTGTGCTCTGAGAAAGAGATAATCATTCCAGTATGTTCATGCAATCAACCATGAAGGTTCTTCTGGCTATTGACATCGCACCTCGGCTTCCTCGTCCTCCGTAAGCCAAGCTCCATTACCTCCGGCAGTTGAGGAGCTAAGCTACGCTTACGCTCTGTCCCCAGATCCCACAGTCCGGTTCGGCTTCTTCCCCTGCGAGCATGTATCCCAGAGACTGAATTCAATGCAAATATCACTCTTCAGACTAACAGCCCACACACATTCGTCAGTTCGAGCCCCTGTGTTGCTGTCAAGTGAATAAAGGTCATTACCAACTATACCGGAGTTCCAGTGTTCTGCTCTTGGGTCCAACTCACACCTTCACGGTACAATCTGGCCAAACATGGACCCAGGAGAACACCCCTCTCCTCATTCTTGCCTCGCCTGGTCAGAAGGAATGCTCCATCAGCATGAGTCCCAGTTTGCCTCCAACACTTGCGGAGGCTCGGCAGTCCGCGTGAGCACTGGAGCAGGTGCTAACCTCGCTAGCCTCCCAGGTTGAAGAGCTGGTGACCTCGATGTCACGACAGGCCGTTTCCACCCCGGCTCCGACTCCGACTCCTCCTGCTCCGGCTCCAGGTCTCCCACAATGCACCGCTCCAGAGCCCCAGGTGGGAGCCCTGGAGCGTTACTCTGGGGATCCGGAAGGCTGTAATCCATTCCTGACCAACTGTTCCATCCTGTTTGCCCTGTAGCCCTACACCTTCGCCTCCAAGGTGGCAAAGGTTGCTTTTGCCATCAATCACCTCACAGGCAAGGCTCGCCTATGGGATACGGCAGAATTGGAGAGGGGCACTCCAGCCTGTTCCTCCTTCCAGGCCTTCTCCGTAGAACTCACGCACTGCAAGGTTTTCAGACCTGTTTCTCATGGTCCTGATGCCACTCGGGGGCTCATGAGTCTGAGGCAAGGGAGCCAATCGGTGGCCGACTATGCCATTGACTTCTGTACCAGGGGCAAACTCAGTGGCTGGAACTCCACCGCCCAGTGTGACGCCTTTCTCCATGGACTTGTGGCATATATGTGGTCTCCTTTCACCTTCCGCCTTCCCTCGATGGACTAATCAAGCTAACTACCGGGCTGGACAGATGCATACAGGCAAGGAGAAGGGAGCTTCGCCAGGAGGGGGTGGACCGCCGACCATCCACCCGCCTGTTTGGCCTCCCGACCGCCACAGACCCACCCACTAAACCCACAGAGGGCAGTGCCGTACCTATGCAGGTGGGACGTGCCAGCCTGACAACGGAGGAATGCGACAACATCGGAGAAATCTCTGCCTGTGGCACTTAGTTTCCAGTTGTCTGGTAAAATCGAGGGCTCAGCAGTAAAGAGGGGCATTCTGCTGAGCCGATCCTAGTACTGTGCCCCTTGCCCAAGACCGATTTTCCATGCCCAGCTTCTGATGGCGGATGGCTCCCATACCCTTGCTGCCATGACAGACTCTGGGGCTGACGTCAACCTCATGGATGAGGAGCTCGCTGTTCAGCTGGCGATTCACCAGGTTCCTCTGCCATGCCCAATACCAGCCACCGCCCTCGATGGTCATCTCCTGGGGACTGTCACTCACCAGACCACCAGACCACGCCTGTCCACATGCTCCTGTCTGGCAACCACCAGGAATCCATTCAATTTCACATCCTGCCATCTCCTCGCACTCCGCTTATCCTGGGGTACCTCTGGCTCCGTCGTCATAACCCCCACATTGACTGGACTGTGGGGACCATCCTGGGGTGGAGCCCATCTTGTCACTGGACCTGCCTGAGACACACTAGCACTCCCCAGCACTCTGCCTGCTCCAGTGCAACGCCTATCTTGTCCGGGGTTCCCCCAAAAAAGTGTTCTGCTCTTGGGTCCAACTCACACCCGTCACAGTTTGAGGACATTGCTGGGGAAAGGGTGGTCTGGCTACTTTGTTAAGTCTGCTGCCATCTCAACGTGGTTCAAGATCAGCAGAGGACAATGGATGGATTCTTGTATGGAATGTCAATGTGACATGTAAATAATGCAGCTTGATTGCAGCTTATTTTATTCTTTTAAAACTTGGGAATTTGAACCTGAACATCAATGTCACAGAATGAAGTATGTATCATGTTTTCCTACAATACAACCATTAAATATTTCAAATAAAGGGAACTGACGCCTACAAAGAATCACAGGCAATTGAAGGTGAGACTCTGCGGAAGTGGCAAACCATGACAAACAAAAAGACTGGGGCTGTAACATATATAAAGGAAAGGAAGGATCACATGAAATTTTTTGATGTAATAACAAAACTGTATCATCTGCAGACATCTGGACTCTTGATTTGCATTAGTTCAAAGGTTCAGTGGACGAAGCACTAAAAAATGATCATATTGAAAATCAGCATTCAAATCATTGCAAGAGATACAAAATATCACATAATATTTCAGGCTTGTAGTGTGTTGAACCTTGGACCCTAAACAAGCATGGGAGAGCTAAATACATGGAGTCATGAAATTTTAAATAAAACATGACAAAAATACAAAAAAAGAGTGTGTTCTTAAATATAACAGCATTGTACAGAAATAAATATGAACAGAAATAACTGTCTTGCACATTCCCATCACAGTGTAGTGCAAGTAAACAAATGCAAGCAAAACAAATAACCAAATCTTGATTTAACAGTATTGCTAAATTTGCACTTATCAATGTTCTTTATCATGTCAAATGACAGATGATGACATTTGCAACATTGACTCTGTGATGTTTCATCTTGGATGATTGATTCATGTTGATTAAATTCCAACTAATTCCAACTGTACATTTTATCCATCTGCAGCAACTTAACTTGAGACGGTGTCCTCGCATAGCATATTTAGACAAATCCATTAAGTATTAAGGACAAGTTTATTAAATTGAGAAGTAAGAAAGAAGTACGTAATTCGGGGTATTGGTGCTAAAGGGCTGGAATTATTAAATATTTAGTATGTGTTGGTGCTGAATTTAACATACACCGTAGGCATCTTACGGTACAAGTCCATGGTGCAAGTAGAGAAAGTGTTGCTGCTCCTCAGCTCATGGCTTGCTTAATGCCAGGTTATTCATCACATGTGCAGATGATCCTCCTGGGCAGAGGACAGTCTTCTTTTGTAGGCATTTGGCGACAGCAGAGAGAAGAGGCCCCGGGGCAGTGTGTTGGCTCCACTGTTGGAGGTTACCAGGCCTCCTCTGCTGCTCTATGATAGGCAATAAGGCACAAGATGAGGAGGAAAAAAACAATACTATTCTCTCAGACACTGAGGAAAACCCACCAGGCCAATCAGCACAGGGGATCAGATGGAAAATCAAGACCATAAAATTCCCAGATTTCATAAGATATACTGTTAAAGTACCTTAAGACTGGTTGAGGAGCATTGGCTTGGCACAATGTGGCTAACCACATTAGCTATATTGTGTCAAATGATGCCATGAACAAAAGTTTACTTCTGCCCCTTTATAGTGAAATTTATCCCAGTTGTGAAATGGTGAGAACATTTTCACCACTGATGAAATGCAGAAGTCTGAATTAAAAAGGAGCTGTGGTGTTCAGAGCAGAGCCTACAAACTTTATTGTTGCAATAAACCAATGCCACTTGATCATCTCTATCAGTCAAAGAAATTTGCCAAGTAAATCACTGTGCACCTAAAAACATGGCATGGAGCGCACAAGCAGATCAACATGGTTAAATTGTGTGCTGCAAGAGCACAGAACAACAAATGTAGCTTTTCCTTATTAAGCATGTGTGAGCACTGAGGGCAAAGTGGGAGTTCTGTGCAAGTCATGGGATGATAATGTACTCTGGTGGTAGAACAGGATGAAATTACAGTGAAATTCTCAAGCCCAGTTGAGAGATATCAAGTTACTCAGTCGTGTAATGAACACTCTTAATGCCAAAGCATGCTAAGAGGAAGTATTAACTTTTTCTCCACTGGTCCATCAAGGTTCCATGGCTTTGGTTTTTCAGCTATGAACTTTTTAACAACTGCTGCCCTAGTCAGGCATCTCTCCTGTCATCTGTAAGTCCTCATTAATCTTTCTTAGTGTGCATAAGACTGACATGATGCAGTCATAATCAGGACATGACACCTGTCATGATACTTTATGAATGCTTAGGACAGTCGTCATTTAGTGTCTTTTGGTAAATTTGAATGCCACTGACATTGTTTGGGATGTCCTTGTTATGACAACTTGCAACAAAACAACAAAACCATAAATGTCATAAATGCGACATAGAAGACCTTATTATCAAACTTTTAAAATCTATTTAGCTTTATGTCTTAACAGCGCATTAAACTGTCATATATGGATCGACTGGACACTGTAGTGTGGATTCTTCAGAATATGTAATTAAATGTAATCACATGTCATATCGCTTTATAACAGTGTCATGAATGTTTTCCTTGACTTCAAGTAGAACAATTTGAACTTTTCATTAAGATGTCATTAAGTGTAATTACACACTCAAATAATTCAAATACCTTAATAAAAGCAATAGACAAGTCAAGACATGGTTTTACATCATGTAGCCTATTTAAACACATTAGCCCCTTTCCCACCAACATTCCCAGGAACTTTTAGTTCCTCAAACTTATTTACCCGGGTAAAAGAATTCCTGGTAATCTTTGTGGTTTGTGTTCTTACACGCCAAAATTCGGAGGAATTTATTAAAATCAGGCTGATGACGTAAAAGAAACCGCACTACACTTACCCACAACTTACACAGCACTTATACTGTACTTTAATTTTGATGCCACGTAAATGAACAGACAGACAGATGTTAGTCCAGAATTTTTAAATAAAATTCAAATGAAAATCAAAAGGTCCAAAAACAAGGAGCCATAAGATTTACAAAACAAATAAAGTCAGTGAAGAGTTTGGGCTTCTGGTCCAGTGTCTGTACCTCCTGGGCCTGCTCTCTTGAGTTCTCCCCTGAGAACTTTTCCTCCACTTATGGTGAGTCTGTGCGGTCCATTTCATCTGGAAATCGCAATACATAAACGAGTATTCAGCTCACAGTGACAACACCAACACATCCAGGTCTCTGTGGTTTAGCTTTAGCATCATCTCGTTAATAGGTCAGCATTAGCATTAGCCTTATTCGGCTTTGGCTCACTTAACAATCGGCGTGCCACTGACTCCTGTTACAGCATGTAACAAACTAAACAGAGAGTATTTATATGATTTACCTTCATTCCACTAGTCCACTGCCTCTTGCGTATGTTGGCTCATGGCCGCGAGCAACCAGGTCGCTGAGTCCTTCGTTGCTAGGGTGCCAGATGCCGGTATGAGGTCTAGAACGGTATTGAGATGCTCAGACCACTGGTCGTAGTCCTCCAGCTTCTTGCAATCTTGTTCAGGTTTCTTAAACATCTCCAGACTTTGTTTCGTCATGTTGCACTACGATTATTATGCTACATTCATTGCAGCCGGAGGTTTAAACGTGGCAGGTGAACGTAAACGCTGTGAGTGTGTTCTACCAAGCAGTGTTCAGCACACAGCCCCTCCCCAACAAAGTCCCGGTAATATGAAAAGTTCCACCTCGCTGTTGTGAAAAAACAATCTATGCATTACAAAATGCCTCGTCAATTCTGAAGATTCCACACTACAATGTCAAAGTTATCCATATATTACAGCTTAATGTAATGTTAAGACATAAGGCTAAATAGATTTTCAAAGTTTGATAATATGGTGTTCTATGTCTTGTTCATGACAGGTAATGTTTTTGTCTATGTCAAGTTGTCATAACAAAGAAACAATGCCAAACAATGCCAGCTTGGCATTAAAAGTGACACACTTTACCGAATGACACTGTGTCATGATAGGGGTCATGTCATGATTATGACAGCATCATGTGAACCTTTTGCACACCCATTCAAATAAAGTGTTACCACATTTTGTTTATCAGATGATTGCCTGTGAAGACTCTGGACAACAACAGTTCAACAACACTGAAGCCCTCAATCGCAGGTGTAAATAATGAAGTGGATATTGCACCAGGAAAATGTATCCCTCCTCCTGCCCCTCGGAAAATGAGGAGTTTTACTTGCATTCGATTAACTCAAGCTTCCTGTCACCTTTTATCATGACTTTAAATGATCTTATTATCGTACCATCACAACATACTGATTCTGTTTTTGGGAGTATCCATTGTGCATGGGTGCACCAGCCATACAATCAGGAAGACAAACAGGTGATTTTCTAATGGCCTATATGGAGAAAATTGAAGACGTTTGGTCAGAGCTGATAGAAAATTATAAGAGCATAAAGAGCCCAGACTGGAATTAGAAAAGTGTGGGAGCCTGTGATGATAAACACTGAGGGGATAAATATTGCTTGGCTCTTGCATAACTATAAAACTGAAACATGAAACTGGCCCATATTTCATAGCATGCTGTGTACTACATTAAG
>CAAKHG010015002.1:13454-26054 GCA_901007715.1 Dactylopterus volitans | reverse complement strand
CTATCTGACCTGTCTCGAGCCTTCACCAAGACAGTCGCTCTCAGGCTGAGTGATCACGCTCTCATCACTGGCCATCAACCTCGGTGAACTATTAACCTAAATCAGGCGGCACCGTCGCAACGCTACATTTTTGGCACATATTGCGCTGAAATTCTTATCAATGTTTTCCATGAGCAGGCATGTACAAAGAACAGGGTGGAGAGATTCCACTGTCTGCGCTGTTTGTCACCTACGCCTCGGGCCTTAAGAAAGAGAGACAGGCGCGAGGCAGACAGAGCTAGTTTCAACACATTGAGCGCAAACGTGCCAGAGCTGTCCGAGTGAGCAATGTAAGGTAAATGAAATACGACGTGCTGAGCGGTTACCCTCAATCCATTATGTTAAAAATTTGACTGAGTGGAGCTAAAGGCGTACTAACTGCAGACCACCACCTCTAACCCCCTACTCAGCCTGCAGGAAACTGGCTGACTCTGTGCAGATAGACCTCCCAGATAAGAGGCCAGGTAATGAATCAAACTGAGAGAACTGACATCTCCCATTTTTCACCTCCCCATGCTGTCTTTTTTTTTTTTTTTTTTCCCCTCCCATCTCAGGCGGTGAAGAGCGGGCTGAAAACAACCTGCAAGTGCCACGGCGTCTCTGGTTCCTGCGCCGTACGGACTTGCTGGAAACAGCTGTCCCCCTTCCATGACACGGGCCGGCTGCTGAAGTACCGCTACGACACCGCGGTGCGGGTTCTGAGTGTCACAAACGCAGCAACCGGCGAGACAGAGCTGGCCGGGCCTCGTCGCCACGGCCAGAACCTGCGCACTACTGACCTGGTCTTCCTGGAGGACTCCCCCAGCTTCTGCAGACCCTCCCGATACTCTCCGGGCACCGGTGGCCGCTCATGTGCCAAAGACACCAGCTGTCAGAGCCTTTGCTGCGGACGCGGCTACAACACAGCCATGCGCCTCACCAGCCTGTCCTGCCACTGCCAGGTTCGCTGGTGCTGCCACGTGGAGTGTCAGACGTGCGTCAGGGAGGAGGAGGTGTACACCTGCAAGAACGGATAAAAGTACAAAGGCAAAATGATGAAACAAGTACAACAACAACAACAAAAAAAAAAGAGTGTGAGAGACCCAAGAGCTTTGAGGTGGAAGCCGATCGGCATTTTCATCACTTGCATGTCAACATGGCCGAACTCCTACAGACAATACCTCCGAGGGGGTGGCACATCATCAAATATAGTAATTTTGGGAGGAATATAAAATTGTAACATCATAATATTGCTGGTTATATACTAATTATCGGTGATTTGATATGCAGCAGCTTAGGTGAAAATCTTTTCACGCTACTCTGCTTTTTTTTTTTTAATATCATTATTTTTGTTCCATTGGATGCACTGAAATCGCAGTCTTCTGGAAAGGAGGGACATGAGCTCTTAAACAGGTACTGGACTGGATGTCACCAGCAGTGTGACGCCCGCCCAGCCTGCAGGAGACCCCTGACAGTGACTTTGCAGTACTTCGAAATTGTCTCAGCCCCCTTTCACTTGAGTATTTATTGTATCATTCATCGTGTCTGTCGTACTGCTGCTTTTTACTTTATCCTTACATGAATTAAGTGTTGCCACTAAGGTTAAAACAGCCTTAAAATGAATCTACCTGTCTGTCTCTCTGTCTGCTGTAGTATTGTCTGCTGTGGAGAAATGTTAAGGGTTCATTTTTGAGTCACAAGCACTTACATTGCTCTTGTTTTATATATATATATGTATATATATATATGATACAAAATGTGTAAGTAATCATAAAAGTGTTTAAATGTATGTTTAAATGTCTAAATACAATCACTGGAAGCTTTGAGTTGACACCGTTGATATACATTGTAACGACATGCATTTACAGGATTATTGTGTAAAGAAAGAAGCCAAATTTCAGTTGCTCTTATGGAAATGTCTATGGAAATCGCTTCATGGAGCCTAATGTGTGCGCAAACGAACAAAGGGAAATACTTGGGGTAACGTCGAGGGAAACACCAAACAAGCTCTTTGGAAAAAACACTGCAAAAGAAAAAAAAAAAGAGAGTCATTTCTAAAACATACAGCCCTCCTCTTCTATTTATAGAGGCACTCACTATGCTACTTTCAAGTTTAAAATTGCCAGACTGAATCATTTGTTCTGAGTCTAATTTACCCACATATTTGCTCCACATGCCTTTGAAGTGGGCCAATCAGGCTCTCTATTTTCCTAAATTGCAAATCAAAGGAAAATCGCAGTGTTTACCCTCTCATCCTTTAAATATCCAAGATAACTCTTGTGTGTCCATGTGTGCAGGTCAAAAGTGCAAGTTGGACCCAAAAGGTTTCTTTTATTGGCCAGTTTGTGTTTTCTTTGGGTGATTATGAACTATATGATATGAATATAACTCATGTCAGAGCTCCAGGCACATGACAATATGGAATCAGAATTTTCTACCTCACCTCATCTTTTGGCAAATATCACTAAGATTTATGACCTGTGCAACGTTTTTTCCCTCCGCGGATATCTGCAATGATTTTTTTTTCTTTCCTTTGCGTCTGTCTTAAAGACAAGATGCCACTTAAGGGTTTGTTTGTTTGTTTGTTTTGTAAAGTTTTGAATTTGGTAATATATCTCCACATTTCAAAAGTTGTGTTTTGTTTTTTTTAATCTTGTTGCAGTACATTTTTATTTAAAATAAATTGGACATACATTTGTAAGAGCTCCGTGTTTGAAGCGTCTTGTTGAGTCACCGACAGCAGTTATCAACCTAGCTGCGGTATCACGCACCCACGCACCCACGCACGCACGCCGCAGGAAAGCGGGCGCAATACACCTGCCTGAACCTCTGCAGCCTGTGTCGCATCACGCGCCGACCACTTCCTGCTGATGCTGCCGTGCCGTCCTTTCCTGTGGTCCCGGCTGCGTCACCCTCAGCCGCCCAGTAAAAAACGCGAAAGGGGGCGGCGGGCGGGAGGGTGGCTGGTTACAGGTGTTTTGCCTCTGGCCAACGCACCAAACACGATGACAATCATAATGACGATGATGACAAAGCTGATGACGCAGAAGAATGCTGCCTGCGAAGGTAAACACAACACTTGACCCCAGCTGATTGACTATTCGTTATTAGAGTTATATTCAGCTGCGATGAGAGCGGTCTGCGTGCTATTATCCGTGAATCATAACTTTCCACTTATTTGCAAGGCATCAGTGAACCTACAGCATACAGAGGGCTATTGTACGAGGTATTTATAGCGCAGGCTCTGGTGCTTTTGATGTTACTCTCTAATTACAATGATTACACACGATTATTCCTATTAGAACATCAACTTGAGGGTATTGCAGAAAATTTTAGGACAATATCTAAACGACAAGCTTTTCTCTCAGGTTTAATCATCTTAAAAATCTCTGAGGGGGGGCTACAGTACGTGGTATTGTTGGAGCAATTCCTCACTGTAATTAAAAACTATGTGTTGGTGGCAAGCTTTAGGCATTTTTTTTTTGTACATAAAATAAAACTGCCTCCACTGCAACATCAACAGATTTATAAATGTCACTCAGTAAACTCGGTCATATTACAAATACTTTCCTTCTATTAAGAAGCAAAAGCAAAAATAAAAGTTTTTTTTCTATATATTTATTTTGAAACCCCCCAAAAAAAAAATCACCATTAAGTATGTTTTTACTGAAATGCAGTATTTTCTTCAGTTCTGCGAATCCTGAGTTTCCATGTTCTGTGTTTTTATACATAATGACAACAGTGTATTGTGCAGGCCTCTGCATGTGTTCTTTGCCACAAAATTAAATTTCCCCTCTTTGGCAACAAAGATGAAAACATCAGCTCGGAAAAACGCATAAAAGCATCAGCCTTCTTGTCTGATGACTGAGGTCAGACAAGTTCATTCGCTGAGACTACTGACTCACCATATTAACTCAGCATATTATAATTTTGCAGATCAATATTTAACTTTATTCAACATGAACGCGGTATTGGAAAAGCGTCCTCTAAACAGAGCCGTGGGATGAGGAACGAGACGGAGGAGTGTGTCGCGGGGGAGCGGGGTTGACCGAGGTTGAGATATTGTGGGACATAAAGGAAAACGATGAGGATGGAGCGATGAGAAGGGATAGTTTGTGGCCCCGGGAGGCCGATCCCCTGCTGCTGCTGTTGTTGTTTTATAATGAACTCCTAAAGCCTTCATTTCCCTCACTACCCCGAGTGGAGGGGGTTCAGCGATGGGGGCTGCTGAGTCCACAGTCGGATTCGCACGCACAAGCCCTGAGGGTGGCGGCTTTGAGCAGGGTGGGGGGGTTGAACGGAGCAGGGGTGCAATATTTAAGCTCCTGGGTCTATGTGTGTGTGCGCGCGCATGTGTGTGTGTGTGTTTGAAACAGTCCTGACAGGAGACAGGTGAAGGCAGAGAAGGGTTTTTTTTTGCATATGTGTGTGTGTGTGTGTGTGTGTGTGCATACTTGCCTTGCGCACACCTGTGGTCACTTCAGCGGGAGTGATAGGTGGAGTGAGTGAGTGTGTGTGTGTATGTGTGTGTGTGTGTCTGTGTTTGTAGTCAGGTTTTCCTGTGCGGGTGTGGGCTACAGTCTAGTCTGCTGTACGCTGGAGCTGCTGGAGCTTCTGTCTGTCACTCTGGGACACTGAATGGCACAGATAATGTAGGGTGCCGCTGGTGGTAACACTATCTCCTATGTCTGTGCTGGCCTGGTTCAGGTAGAGGTTACTATGCCGGGCTCAGTTGCAGCATCTGATAGATGAAGATGAATTGGCCTTCCTGGGCTGGGGCATATTTGAGATATGTATTATATTTGTGTTGCTTGGGCAAAAAAAAAAAAAAAAAAAGATATTGTCCATAGCAACTTAAATAGCTCCCAGGTTTATACATCACTCATTTGTGTAAGAACAGTAGATGTTCACTGAAGCAGAGAGGGTTTGCTCGATACTTTGCTCAAGGACACAAAGCGCCGTCCCGTTCTGTAATCGGAACCTCTGAGCCCCAGGTCAAACATCTAAAAACCCTGCAAGACTTCCGCCTCTAAAGAGATGGTGCTTTGATAGCATCGGCGCGCTTCCTAATCCCCTCAACCTGACATTGCACAGTAGAAAGAAAATTAACCGATAAACATGGATTTTGGCGCGGAGAAAGGGGTAAAAGGAAGGAAAAACAAGGAAGACTGAGAGTTGTGGATACAGCATTGGGTAGGAATTTGGAATGTCAAATGAGTAATGCAATTGCTCAACCCACAACAAGAACATGCACTGCCTAGAGCTATGACAAGGCTGAGTGCATACCTCTATGGGGGGGCCAAACTCTTAAGCTGGGGTGGTTGGATGGTGGCTGAGTTGCTCACAGCGGCTGATGAGGCGTATGGGTGTATACCTGCGCGATGGTCAACCGAGCGCACGGTGGTGTTAAAATGATGGATATTCGCTTCAGAGCAGGAAAAAAAAAAAAAGGAGAACAGAGGATGAACATCACAAGTAACTTAATCGAAATGCACGACATTTAAGTTGAGAAAAAAAATGAGTAATTGACAAAAACAAAGCAAAAGCAATTTTCTGCTCAAAAAGTAAACGCTTGGCTTTTAAAACCTGCAAAACAGGGACCGCGAAGAACGTGACAGACTCGCCTCCGTTCAAAAAGTGGTTGATTAATCAATTATACAGATAATTAACTGGAAATAAATTGGAAAGTAATTCATGTTTGCTGGTCTTCTTCATCTCCTGCGGGGAAAAATAATTTCTTCCACTTTTTTCTGACATTTTTACGAACACAGGAGAGCTTCACTGAAAACAATACTGATTCATAAAATTAATGAGTTCCCAGCTGCCTCATGCTGACCACTCTCACTTGCTAATTTTGGTATTTAAACTAATATGTTTAACCCGAACCCGAACCCTAACCCACATGAAGACAAAAACAACACTTTCTCTGGATGACGGGGGACGCAAGTGAAAGCATAACACAGCAGATAAAGCGGCGGACGGCAACAGTGGGGCTTGTATGCTCATTTCACTGAGCAAGGATGCCCTGCAAGTGTTTATTAATATCTCTTGACCAGTCCAGTCCACAGAAAGCAACCCCCCTACACACACACACACACACACACACACACACACACGTACCAGGGAACTCCTGGGAGAGGCTGTTCCCAGAGACACCTGCAGCTCCAACAACATGGTTTACATTGCAGTCGCTGTGATAGGACATGATAAGACCTCATGCACCTTCATAACTGACTCCCCCTGCTCAATGTATGGTACTCCTCTGCTTTTCACGCAGCTGCACAGACACACACACACACACACACACACACACACACACACACACACACACACGTACAATGACCTCCATTACAACTCAAACAAAACTTTCCCAGGTCAACAATGTCCCAGTGAGAAAAAGACAGATAAAAAAAAAAAAAAGAAAGAGAGAGAGAGAGAAGATCTCAGTGTTCTCTCAACAAGAAACATTTCTGAAAAATAAGGCTGGAATGTTGTCTGTGATTATTTGTAATATCTGCAGCCACACAATTATGCCGTCTGCTGGCTTTATTTCCATGAGACAATCAAAAGCGATTACCCGCTGAGCTCTGTGAAGCGCACATTCTGCCTCACTGACACATATTACTTGTGGAGGGAGTAGTAAGACTGTGGTCGGAGGTCGTCAGTAGCGGACCAGGCAGGAGAAGCCCGCTGCCTCAGCCGGCCACAGAGGTGGACGGCGTCTCTCCTCCCCGGAGCTCGAGGTTTTGCACATCCATGCGAGCGCTTGATGGCGGCGTGCGCCGTGTGATCCCTGGGAGAAAGACGAGAGTGCAGCAAATAAACCTGATCGATCTCCGCAGGAAAGGCACTCGCGTCTCCACGCTCTTGAGAAACAAAGAGCATCGGAGGGACCGCGTGCCAGCGGAACCCACTGAGATACTCGCAGCTTTTGAGTCTCTCCTGTTGCCTCTGACAGGTCCTCATTTGCTCTCATTCAGCGTCTCATTACAGCTTCAAAGTCGAGTGGATCACTTCCCTCAGGGGGAGAACGAGGAGATCAGTGTGGCGTCGAAAAATGACTGGTATCCAAAAATTGTGGACCCAAGGCAATTTTTGCTCCTCATAATTGGCTTCTTCACTCTATCTGTCCCTGGCAATAATTGTTCAGTTATGATGTATTATATTGCCTGGAAGACATGATTAAGTGTGTTGTATAAAAGTGATTCAAAAGCATATCATTTTACCTTGATAAACAAAACACTGGGATGGGATGAGGAGGGTGTAATCATGGAGCACACTGACTGCTTTCTTCTTCTAATGAAAAATAACCTGCGTGGACTTATAATTGTATAGTAACTGCTGATTGCACAATTATAGTGGTTTTAGAGTAATTACACCATTGGCATTTAGAATGGTTTCCTTTAAGCTTTGCTTGTTCAATTCTATGTAATTCGGTCTGCCACCAGCCAAGTGGCAGGACAGCTCAATTTACCGCGTGTTCCTGAACACAACATTCAGGTTGGTTCGGTTTGCTATCGCAGCCAGAAGTTACATGGAAAGCATGAGGACCAGCCTTAAACATTTACTTCATTGTCTTGAAATTAAAGCAAAAATCCCATCCACTGACCCTTTTAAATTGTCTACTCACATAAGCGTGATACCCCAGCCAAGTTTGTGCAACATAAAGAAATATGTTAAAATATTAGTAACAGAGAATATGTGGACATTTCTTGACTGCCTCCGGATCCAAGTGTGTAAAATATTGCATGAATCCAGGAAATCATGGTACCACTAAAGGTAGCCTTTAAATTCAGAAATGTCCAGTAATTCACCTGCATTAAAATATATATATATATATCATCTTGATTAAGCTTTACCTGCAAAAACCTGAAAACTGATAACTAACACACAGACACGCACACAAACAAATGAGACCCGAGTCACATAGCTTCCTTGGGTGGAGGCAAACTGAGCGCAACCCAAACTTTGGCTACATCCAGTCAAACTAGCTGAGGCCACGTGTGATCCTTTGGTCACTCGGAGCGGCGCGATGCTGCACACCTGGAGTCTGGCCTCCAGTTTGTGCCCGTGGTGCTCAGGTGTGGAGGAAAAGCAGTAAGCTCTTCTCATCCTTTCCTTGGGGGCTGACAGATAAAGGACAATGAGCGAGAGACAGAGACAGAGAGAGAGAGAGAGAGAAAGAGAGGGAGAAAGAGAGAGCGAGAGAGAGAGAGAGAGAAAGAGAGAGAGAACCCCGCGACCTTCAGACAGAGAGGTAAATGTGCCTCATGTTCTGCTCAGAGACGGTTTGACATGGGGGTGGAGGGTTGCTCCTTTTTCTCCACTTTTCCTCTATTCTGGGCAACACTTAAAAGCTGTGCACATCCAGCCGCTGCCCTGGGGATGTGTTATGACAACCGAGAACGGTGAACAGTGAGAGCAAGAAGTGGCATGAACACATCTCAAGGTTTCTGACATGTGGGAATGGGTAAAAAAAAAAAAAAAAAGGAGAGACCTCTGTTGAGAAGTATCTAGCCTCAAGATACAACCATCAACCCAAGTATGCTTAGACAGGCACAGCAAAACCACCTGAGCTGACTGCTGATTGCCACGTTGAAGCGCATAAACAAACACAGCTATCATTGGCAAACAGGAGCTGTTAACAGCTAATTGTGCCGATTGGACAGAGGACGCTTGATTTTGCTTAACTTAAATGATTCTCCCCTCCAACATCAGTAGACAACACAAAGATGGAGGTTGGAAGGATGGCGATTGAGCCGCGGTTTCGTTCAGGTTCCAGGCAAGCGCCCCCGGAGGATTCGCCTCCCACTAAATCACCGCGGAACTATTGTGAAATTTTTCACAGCTTGTTCTGGGAAGTCCAATCACGGCACTTTCACACACTGACAAAGTCGGTCTGTGACGGGCAACTTCACAAACAACCTGTCTGCTCTTCTCAGACATCCTCACCGCGGTGATCTGTGACTTCATCTCGCCTCTATGAAAAGTTTGATATCAATAGTTTTGGTGTCTCTGACTGCAGGCGAGAAGGAAGCCACTGATGGACAGGCAGGAATATTCTGACACCTATCTGCGGAAAAACAGGATAGCCTAATTAGACCGAGTTGGGCTGAGATGACAAAAGCTAGCCCCGGGCCATGTTTCACAGAGTCTTTCCTGTTGCATGTCTACATGTTAACAGATTATGCTTTATGCTTTCAGAGCCTGACTCGGTAGGTGAAAGGCTCTCTGCTATCACAACTGTCAGCTTAATTACATTTAAGGGAATATCAGATATAATGGAAAATTAATCTCAGAAGGACATTTGAGAAGTTAAGCATCAATTGAATAACACGGAAGCGATTTTGCCTGTTCATAAATGGGTGTTTTGTACCACCACCGAGGTTCAGTGTTTGCATGCCGACGATAAAAGGGTCAATTAAGACAACAAAACATTTATTTTACCTTTTTGACACATACTTAAGAAAAATGGGCAATCAAATAATTTGATTCATCCAGCTGAGGTATTAAACATATACATTTTATGAGACGTTTTTGTGGATGGGTGTTTGCTGTGCTTAGTGCAAACCTGTTAGGGATACTCGGGAACCTGAAAATCATATATTTAAAAAATACTGTTGAATAAGTCATTCACAATGAAAGAAAGTCCATGTTGAATACTCATCTAATTTTAGATAAGACTGCCATACCAATTAACTTATATTAAACATCTGAAACCGATCTTGGCCAAATTTCAAATACCTCATGTAAATAAATATTCAAACTAATAGAAGGACAACATCCTCATGGGATGAGGAAATATTTGAGGATTATTTTGATTTTAAAAAAATGATAAGGTAATAAGGTTGAAGATAAAGTAACAGGGTTGAAAAGTATCAGGGCTGAAAATATATATATTACATTTGAATGTAGATCATGACAGAGATTCGACAAATAAGTACAGCATGACCGGAATAATTTAAATATTTACAAAACGCACTGCAAACCGGATCCCATCAAATAGTCGATGGTCTATCAAAAGTTCGGTGACATTTTGTCATGTGTGATGCAAACTTACGACAAACGAAACGCATACCATCATAGCCATGGTCTGGACTCCCTGTTTGCTGTTTCAGTGCGTCAGCGCTCAACTGCTGAGGACAAAGAAAAACATTCGTCAGATTTCATCAAAATTATTAGTCGTACGTTTCTCATATTAATATGTTTCTATCAAAAAAAAAAGGTTATGCAAAAAAGGTTAGCATTCGCAGCATTTCAATAACACATTTTATAAGAAAAAGCTTAATGTAAAAAATTATTATAAAGTAAAAAATGAAAAAAAAAATCAGAGGAAGAATTCATTATGATTAGTTCCCTTCTTTTGACAACTCGGATAACATTAAGTTTGAACACTCTCAACATATTTAATCATACACAGATTGGGCTAATGATTGACACCCTGACATTTCCTCCTCTTAACCCCCCAGGATATTGAAGCCTAAATTGTTTCTCTAATTCCAGGCATGATGAATCATTACAGTGAAAGCATAGTTACAGTGTGTCAGATTTAGTTGGGTTTTTTTTTTTTTACCGCCAACCAACACTGACGAGGACACTGGTGTCAGGAGCAAGCAAATGCATGCAACATTAAACAGTGTGAAATCATGTTGCCCTTTGGAGACACTTCGATTATTGAGTTGTTTGGAAGCAAAAAAAAACAATCGAGCTTTATGGCAAAAAAGGTACAGATGACTGCAGTGCAACCCTGTTGCTCTACTTACAGTAACTGGGTTTCAAATCAGTCTAATGCTAAAGCTTTTACTCAAGAGTAGATGCTAGCTGCTATGCTAGCTGGCAAATGACAAAGTTTAACACATGAAATATGAAAACATGGAAATTCATTTAAATTATTCTGATGATATGGAAAGCGGGTTGCAAAGGCTTGAGTGAAGCACTCAATTGACGACGGAAATGTTAAAAAGTAGAAGAAAGGACTTACCTCCAGCACATGGTGTTGGCCAGTGATGTAGTGATGCCATGTCTGCTCATGGAGCTCACTGCATGTGCTCGCTGGCAAGCTGCAATGGCTTCAGTAACAGGGCTGCCAGCATGTGGAAAACAACGTCAGCCCGTGGTTACTACGAGATTAAATATCTTTATCTTTAATAAACAAACTGAACAGTTACAACATATATATAAATTAATCACAAAATGGAAAGTTGAAACTGTTTTTGGTGTTATATTTGCTATGTAAGCTGGTCGTTGAGGGTGGGACAAGAGAAAAGAGCCAACTGAAGGGGTGTTGAGAGCCAATATGCATTTAAAGAGTAAGGTCTGGACCTGCTCTATATGGAAAGTGTCATGAGATAAGTTTTGTTTTGATTTGGCACTGTAAAAAAATAAAACTGACGTGAGTCGACTATTTAAAGTATTAATTTTGGGAAACACTTTTACCACATCAATATGAATGTTTTCCCATGACGGCTTTAATTTAAAACAAAAAAAAGTGGGTTTTCTGGGCTACTGACCATTTTGTTCTGTTGCAATTTCTTAAATCGATGTGTAGTAATATACTGTATGTGAAGTAATATTTTTAAATGGTGGCAGCCAAGTGTCGGAGAAACGCTGGTTACGGACGCAGACCTTTAAGCGCGGCATCTGAAATCAAAGCAGAGTGAGACTTCTCCCTCTTTACGCTCTTCGAGGTGACGCAACAGAGCTTCCGCTTTGCCGTTTCCGTACACAAAAGCTCGGCCGATGACGTGTACACTCCGCCACGGTTAGCTAGCTAGCTAGCTCAGCTACATGTCAGGGCGCGCTTAAAAAGAAAAAAGAAAAGAAAAAGTAACGGCGCAAAGTGAACAGGCGGCGGTGGCATTTCTTCAGATCGCGAAAAAATGGAGTCGCTCTACCACCAGACAAACAAGTGAGTGTGTGTGTGTGTCGTCTCTTTAATACTCCCTTACTCAGCTATCGAGACTATCTAAAGCAAAACAGCTAATTATCAGCCTCATTACAACTTCCTATAGAACCCGTTGATTCGTAGCAATACGAGCTGGTCATTTACTCGTGTCGCCGTTGTTCTTTGACAACGCTAAATGGTAATGAAAACACCGGGCAGCCCGCTGAAGTCCGCGCTTGCATCGTGCGTTTATTCTGTGCATAATGAGACCGTTTGTGCCGGATTAGGCAAATCCAGGAGGTCCAGTCTCTGATGGGGAACCTGGAGAAGACAGATCGTCAGTCCGTGCACTGTGAGTAGAGACATGAACACCATTTTTTTTTTTTTTTGCTCTCGCTTCCCGTTCATTCAGCTCCCGAGGTGGGACTGGAGACCGGCGCTCAAGGCGCCACGTGTGACGTCTTGTTATCCCTTATTTTCATTCAGCGCAGGCTTCCTGCTGCTGCTGCTGCTGCTGCTTGTTCATCTCTCTGATGTATTTAAGGGAGAAAGGGGGTGTTGGCCGGGTGGGGGTGGGTGGGCTGTCTGTTGCCTCCCTGCTTGATTGTTGTCTGTGGTCGGTGCCTGCCCGGTCAGTAGTGGGCCAGGCTGGTGCCAGAACAGGAAGCACTGGGTTGGGTGCAGTGACAGAAGCTGGA
>CAAKHG010015002.1:0-13434 GCA_901007715.1 Dactylopterus volitans | reverse complement strand
GGGGGGGGGGGGGGGGGGGGGGGGGGGGGGGGGGGGGGGGGGGGGGGGCTGTCTGTTGCCTCCCTGCTTGATTGTTGTCTGTGGTCGGTGCCTGCCCGGTCAGTAGTGGGCCAGGCTGGTGCCAGAACAGGAAGCACTGGGTTGGGTGCAGTGACAGAAGCTGGAAGGGCTTTTTCTAGATAATTGTGGGAGCCAATCCCCCCCCTCCCCGGCCCACCACCACCATCACCAGTATGACATCAACATGTATTCTTACCGAACCAGGACTGAGGCATACTCACCCTTATACATCTTAAAGGAGTGTCATTTCCCTCAATGGTGCCGTGAAGATGTTCCTATTAGTCTTGAATACACGGTTACTCTCCGCAGCAGCCATTTAAAACAGAGCAAGCTTGGAGAATTGTTAAATTAGAATATTAAGCAGCGCTTTACAAATTTATTAGACCACTACCCATCATAAGGTTTATGCCACAGCTGCCCTAAAATAATAACTTTGGTAATTACCAAAAACACTTTTTATGTTTCTGTAATGGCTAATCCACCAGTATGTAGAACCTCTTTAACCTTTTTAATGCTGAAATCTAATTATTATTGTTATCCATGAATTTTCAAATTTACTTTTTTACATAAAAGCAGAAAAATAGGGAAGCATATTATTTCTTGAATAAGATGTCAAATGATAGTTATTCACGTGCATACCTGAACAAGAAAGAAAATAGTTTGTGGTTGAATGTTATACTTGATTGCTTTCCGACATCCCAGAATGTATGTATGTATATATATATATATGTGTGTGTGTATGTATATAGATACACTTTACATTGGTCGGTAGGCTAATAAATTTGTTAAGCTTTGTACAGTCAACAGTGGTATGTGTATTGGGTAATTTGGAATGGGTATAAAAGTTCAAATATAATGTGTCTTTCTTGCCTTAATTGTAATTTTTTCTCGTCTTTTTTTCCATGTCTCTCAATAAGTGTTAGAAAATGAACTGCAGGCGAGAATCGACCAGATCTTCAATCATTTAGAGCGTCTTGAGATCCTGGCCAGCAAGGAACCACCAAACCGCCGCCAGAACGCCAAATTGTGAGTTTGGAAAGAGTCAGTTGAGGGTGAACCCTAAATCCCCAGAGCTGGCAGGATGAGCCACATCTCATAAAGTCATGGCGAGGGTGTAGGAGAGGAGACAGGCATCCCTGTCCTGCCCTGTGGCGACGTGGCTCTATGAAAACATTTCCTCAAAAGCCCCGTCATCACCAGCATTCCTGCTGCATTGGGCAAAAATTAATCTCTGAGCTGGGTAAACAGGCCTTAGGGGACACAATATACCCCATCCCACAGCACTCCTCTGACTTTAGTAGATCTCGAGTGGGGCCTGAGAGAAGCTGAGGAGAGGGCAGACAGGGAGGGACTCCACTCTCAGCTTTGTCCTCTCCGTTCCAAATGCTGGAGATTTTAGGGAAAAGAAATGTACTCGTCATCCCGACCAAACACAAATACCAAGACTAAACTGTTGGATGAGGCCCAAGATAAGAGCTTTGGCCTACTTCATTAAAAAAAAAAAAACTGACTTTACAGTTGTGTTCTCCGCTTCCCCGCAGGCGAGTGGACCAGCTTAAGTATGATGTTCAACACCTTAGAACTGCCCTTCAAAACTTCCAGCACAGACGCTACACCAGAGAGGCCCAGGAGAGAGAGAGGGAGGAACTCATGAGCCGCACCTTCACCACCAACGTAAGTCAAGTCTCATAAATGGGGCGACTCCGGCAACCTGATAGTAACCAGAGCTCAGGTTGTAGCCAGTGAGGGTAACAACCATTATATTGGATAAAAATCCAATTCATAATTTGTCGTTTCCAGCACAAGACTTCAATATCGTGATTGTTTCCTTTTTGAGGTCAGACTTAAACCGGTTCCCTCCCCCAGCGCAGTAAAAAAAAGTAAAACAAAATGTTGCTGTCGCAAACCGCATGTGCTGAGGGGCTTGGTTTTTCTTCACCAGGATGCAGATACCTCCATCCCCATAGATGAGACCCTACAGCTAAACTCCAACCTGCACGACGCACACAGGGGTATTGACGACCTTCTGGGCAGCGGCAGCAGCATCCTCAATGGCCTTAGAGATCAAAGATCTACTCTGAAGGTGCGTGTTTTATAGAGACAGTTCATCAGCAGCACAACGGAAGCATGTCAAGCAGCCCTGGATACATACAGGTTTAAAACCGTATTCCATGACCCAGTTTCTGGTGTCCACACGGATCACAATAGTCTTATTGTTGGTGTAAATGCTCAGCTAGGGGGGGCTGAGTGCATGTTTCCAGGGAGGAGATGGTCTTCCTGGTTTTGCTTCAGGCCTCTTATCAGGGTGTGTCTGTAGATCAGCACTCAGCCCGGTTGTCTCAACCATGAGAACCTTCTGACAGAGCGGCGCGTCAGGGAGGGTGTTGGCACCCAACGTCTCCCCCAAGTCAGATGAATGGGTGTCGATAATTACGGCGGGGGTCATGTAATGTCTAGATTTTCCAAAACATTTTGCGCGTTTCTGCCGGAAGCACGTGATTGTTGTTGACACAAGTGCGGGATGTTTTCGGCTCTGCGCAGGGGACCCATAAGAAGATGCTGGATGTGGCGAACATGCTGGGGCTTTCGAACACTGTGATGAGGCTCATAGAGAGGCGAGCCACTCAGGACAAGTTCATCATGATCGGCGGCATGCTGCTGACGTGCGTCTTCATGTTCCTGGTGATCCGATATCTGGGCTGATTATCCTCACGCAGCGTTTGGTTTATGATTAGACATGAACGTTTTCTGCAGCGTCATCATCCCTCATGATATGAAGAGTGGCACAACCCAAGATTTGGACATCAGATTACAGGAAACGTTCTAACAACGATCATACTTTGCTCTCCATTAGTTCTGTGCTGCACCCGCAAAGCGGTTCCGACTGAAAGCGGTGGTTTGAACCACTTGGAAGTCTCGGGTGCAATGAACCGAATGTGCTGCCGACTCACATTTTTAAGATTTTAACATAAACTGTAGATCATTCTGTGAATTTACCCAAGTGGCCGTCTAGCAATATAAGCAACTTATGTTTATGCTCAACTCAAGAGCTGTTGTTAATCTGTCAGTCATTCTGCCCGGTGAAGGCTGGGTCATTGAGAAACAGGCACTGGTGCTCTGACCACATGATGCCCCCTGCTTCACTGCCATGCCACTTCCTCTAGGAATCCTAAGTGCAAGTGTGTCTGAAGTCATACACCGGACATAAATGATTTTGAATAAAACAATGGAACTTATTTTGTAATTGCCGAGTACGTTGTGTTGGATGGAAAAATTCGGTTGTCTCACTGTGTGAGTGATTGAATTCTCTTAAAAGAATAAACTGTATAATTTCCTCAGTGTGTCTCCATCTACTGACTGATAACTGTGGGTAACATTCAGTTAAGTCCTTTTTGTCACACAGCTATTGTAAATAAAGCCTTCTGTGCAAAAATATATTTTCTGGATTTGCTGCTTCCGCAGGTCCGTTCAAGGCAACGAGGCTGCCATCTAGTGTTCCATGTTTGACACTCACCACTTCAGGGATCCCTTGACACGTCTGACCCAGATGAAGGTTGTGTGTGCGACAGTGATTTCATTCTGTAACCTGAGTAGCTGAGGATCACATGAACTCAAGATTTTATTGGTGGAAACAGTACGTTTTTAGAAAATACAGAGTTGCTACTGTTTGGTAAATCACTATCTTTTGCACACTCAGCCTATCCTAGCCAGGGTGATTTATAAACAGCCTTGATAAAATGTGTGTTCATCTCCCACCCAACAAGTTATTCTGCTTTTCCAATAGCAATGTCAACCCTCTAGAATGTTAATAGGTTAATCTACAGCAGTTTTATTTACAAAATTACACATACGCAAGACCCTTCTTTTGAAGGGCATTTTGGAAAATAATTTAAAAACAGAAAAATACAATTATTGCAGTATACTACAATCTTATTGTTACATGATGCAAAAGGCATCATCTTGATGTACAGATTTCAGTGCAATTCATTCAGCTGTACCCTCACGAAAGGGAATATGAGCTTTGCCTCAGAGCGTCGGGGGATATTAAAATCCCTGAATCACATTTTTTCTCAGAAAAGGGGCCCTAATATGACAATGTCAAAACAATTTGGACACTATAGCTGTATTACACATGGTCATCACTGATGGGATTTTTTTTCACATTACACACTGATATATGTACATGTTACTGCATTACAAATTATTTTGAGACCAAGGATCCAATAGAGAGCGAGTAGTAATATGACAATAAAAACAGAGTATAAGTAATTAAGAAATAGTACATCTCTGAAGGTTACATTATAGAGGCGCATGTCTTGTCTCTAGAACAATAACTTCCTCCTGCTGCTCCTCTACTAGTGTGACTCTGCTTATGGCTTCAGCCATTGTGTCTCTTTGGCTGATGAAATGAACAACTGAGAATTCGATTTGTACGTGGAAAACAAAATAACTCCAGTGGTTTCTCTGACTTGTCATTCAGAAAAAAAAAATGTTGTTAATTACCCAAAGTAAGAACATTGCCCAGTGTATTGAGAAAGTCTATTAAATCTGCACCCTGTCTTAAAAATTCAGGGCAAAACATGAAAAAAAAAACCCCAAAACAAACAAAGAAAAAAAAAAAAAAACACCACATGAGCCAGAAGAGGTGGCTAGTGTCAATTTTGAACCCGGCACGGGCAGTACCACTTTGTGGCTGCAACTTACTGCGCTGTGTAGGCCAGTAAAATGCTGGCGTGTTGACAAGCTTCGTCTCACTGCCTGCACGCTGTTGCGAATCTATATATCCCTAAACCAAGTCAGTCAGGGTGCGTCTCCCCTCCAATGACTGGGAGCTGTGAAAGAACTTTCACTTTTGTCATTATTTAAGAGCCATGGTTAGGTGGATGCTGAAGGTCCTGCCCTGAGAAGATTGGGTGTAGGAGTGGGTGGAGCTGAAGAGCTGCCGCGGCCGCTGCTTGTGAGGGCCGGGGTGTGAAAAGTGTGGGGTAGAGGGCTGTGTGTGGGACGTGATGGAGAGCAAGGGGGGTGTGGTGAAGTGCAGACGCTGGGATAATATGTATTGGCTGACCAGAGAGGAACGCTGTATGGTGGGCAGGGATCAGCCCGGCATGTCCAAGTGAGTGTCCCAGAGAATGCCCGAGGGAGGGGCCCAAAGGAGAGAGGGAGATGGGGGTAAGGTGGTGTTGGGGAATGTGGTGTACCTGGGCCAACTGTGCATGGGCAGGGTGTGGGTGGTGTGGGTGTGCTGGGTGGATGCCCATGGCTGCGGCAGTGGCAGCGTGGTGCTGAAGGATAGCATGCTGCACTGTGGTGATTGATGTGCCAGAGGCGACGGACACGGTGGGCTGCTGAATGTGGATCTGCTGCAGCGCTGGAGGAGGTGGAGCTGGGGCCAGGTTGGCAGCTGCTGCCGCTGCGGCAGCGGCGGCAGCAGCAGAGGGAAATGTCTTGACCTGCTTGGCCAAAAGCTGCTGCTGGATGTGCTGCTGTGCAGCCTGTTGCAGCTTGCTGTATTTCTCCATCTCTTCTGGTGTGAATGTGATGGGCTGACTCTCCAGAGGAGCCAATCCATCCTCCTCTGCCTCCATGCCATCCTCCTCTAGGTTGGGTGGTGGATAAGCAGGATAGGCATGCATTTGAGGCTGCTGTTGCTGCTGCATTTCTGGCATGAGGGTCTCCATCATGGGGTTCTGAGTTGGGTCGGGTCCTGGCTCTCCTTGGTACTGCGGCATCATCAAAGAAGTTTCCTGTTCAAACAATGGTCTAGGTTCCTGGTGCACCTGGGCATCGGGAGCTGGGTGCTGTGTCTCTTCTTGCACCACCGTGGTCTGTGGGGCTTCCTCGACTTTCTGTACCAGTGGTGCAGGAGCTGGTGGAGGTGGTGGAGGAGGGAACTCCCTTATAGGCTCAACCAGGATAACTTCTCCATCAGCCTCAGAGCCCTTTCCTACTCCCGATTTCTCACTCTCATCAGGTCTGGTTAGGGGAATCACCGGCGGCTTCTTTCCTGCCTGTAGTTTACCAAAAAGAGGCAGCATGGTTTTGTTTCCCAATGCTGGGGGGAGTTTGGGACCAAAGTATCCCTGTGGTGGGTCTTTAATCTTAATGCCAGATTTTGTTCCTGTGGCAGGATCATCAGAACCTTTTTTGGATTGAACCTTCTCCAGAAGCTGGCGTGCAGTTAGAGTATTTTTCTGTTCCCCTGCATCTCGGGACCCTCCTGCTCTCAGAGCCTGTGAGCTGGATGAGCTGCGATTAAGGCCTCGGGATGAAGCTGAACGTGGAGACTGGGAGCGATAGATACGAGATCGGTTGAAGTCTCTGCGGTGTGTGTCACTGTCCCCTCGGCTCCTGGGGCCTCGTCGGTGGGGTGAGCCTTTTGTGGAACTGGAGGAGCGGCTGGCGGAACTGCGGCTGCGGCTGTAGCTCCGCCTCCATGACCTTGCACTGGTGCTGCGGCTCCAGCTACTGGAGCTCCTGGAGCTGCTCCGGTGGTGGCGCCGATGCCGCTTTCTCCGGCTATAGCTGCGAGAACGTGAGCGGGAGTCCTCTGACGAGGAAGAAGAGTACTGGCGTCTCCTGGATCGTCTGTGTCCCCTGCTGCCCCTCCTCTCATACTCAGAGTCTGACGAGCGCTTGGAGTGCCTCCGCCTGTGAGCCTCTGTGCTGTAGTCACTGTAGCTGTCGGAATAGCTGCGGCTACGATGGCTGTAGGCGCTGCTGCCAGCAGAGGAACGCTCAGAGCTGCTGGAGTAAGAGTGACTTCGTGAGGTTTTACCTCGATGGTGCCGATGACGACTGCTGCCCCGCCTTTCCCCGTGCCGTGATGAGCGGCTGCAAGACCGCCCGGATTCTTCGCTATGGTGACGGCGTTGCTCACGAGGACTTGACCTGTGATGACGTGAACGCTGAGCAGTAGAACCCCCTTCCTCTTCACTCTCGCTGCTGGGAGGTCTACCAGGACCTGGACTCTTTTGGGCTGAGGTGGAGCAGGAGGCATTTTGAGGTGTGTTGGAGTCAGTCTTCTGTCGCTTGGTGCCACTGTGCTCCTCAGAGGAGTTGGTCTTGTCTGTGCTTTTTCCTGTGCCTCCTTCCTCTGCTCCTGACTTGCAAGGCACTTCCTTAGTTGTACGCTTCCTCTTCCCACTTTCTGTTCCTACACTTCCGCCCGTTCCACTTGAAAGTTGAACAGAGGATGCAACTGCTTTATCTTCTGATTTCACTTTTACTTTCTCCTTTTCATCACCGGCTGCTTCCCCTAGATCTGGAACCTTGTTTTTGCTCTTCTTATGTTTGTGTTTTTTCTTTTTTTTTGGCTTCTCTTGTGTAAGCTCGGTTTCTCCCCCTGCATCTTCTGCTGCTGCTGCTCCCTTTTCTTTACCTTTGCGTTTTGAGTGCTTTGCAGACTTCTTATGCTTCTTCTTTTTCTTTTTTTTCTTGGTACTCCTGCTGCTAGTTGCAGGCTTTTGGTCATCACCTTCTGATTGGCTAGACTCCCCTTTCACCATTGCCTTATCTTTGTCAGTGCTGGTTGCTGGTTTAATAGTCGGTTCTACTTTAGTTGCTGAAGCAGCAGCAACCTCTTGTTCCTTTTCATCAGACTCCTCACAAGTCCTGGGGGACTTGACCGCTTTTCCAACACGCACTCCTTTATTACGAGACAGTTTGAAGTCGAAATAGAGGGGATTACAACTGTAAGACAGGGAAGGCTGAGCTTTCGTAAATTCGAGAAGTTCAGAGGGCCACTGCAGGGTAGTGCTCTCATCTTTACTCAGAACAGGAAAGAAGGGCCCTGTAGGAATTTTAGGGCCCAAGTTGGGATCCAGTGTCTCCTGTATGCCCTCTATTTTTTGTGCAGGCGAAGTGGGTACAGTGGAAGCTGTTTTGCATGACGAGACATCGTCCATCATCACTTTAGGGGATAGTGGAGTTTGTTCTGGGTCAGGGGTTGAAGTAACTGTACCATCATCTTCAGGTTTATGCTCAGTAATGCTGGTTTCTGCCTGTTCAGAACCATCCTCTGCTTTTTTCTCCTCCTGTACTTCATCCTCGTCTTCCTCATCTTTGCTTTTACACTGATCAGTTGCCTTCATGAACAACAAAAACTGGAAGTGAGGCTTTACTCGGCAGTGAGCTGGAGGTATATAGTGATAGTACTGAGGCTCCTGTCCAGCATATCCTTCCTCCTTTTTCATCATCATCTTCAGTTTGTTGAGAGTGGAGGCGAGGGAGCCTCCGTCATCGGGCTGCTGCACATCTTCCATCCCTGCCACACTACTGGCCTCGCCTCCTTCACTTCCACCTGATCCTCCTTTGGGGCTGTCAGTGCCGCAGCCAGATGTCTCCTCTTGTCCTCCAGCCTTTTCTCCATCCTGTGTTTCCTCTTCCTCCATAGCTTCCTCTCCATGATCAGCAAACACTGCGGCTGCCGTCTCCAGCTTTACAGGGGCTTTCTTGGCAAAAGAGAAGGACACACTGACTTTCGATGCACCACTTGGGGTGGGAGAAGAGGAGTTGTTTTTCCCCAGAGAGAAGCTAACAGTTGAGCCAGACTTTGGGGAGGCATGGCCAGTTTTATCTGGAAGTGGCCCTTCAAGGGCGCTGTCCATCAAAGCAAGGCTTTCAGGTGGTGTGTTGTCACCGTCTTCTGCCTTCTCTCCATCTACAGCCACTGTGGTAGTTTTGAACATGGGCCCACTCCCTGGAGTACTGGAACACAAAGGGATGATAGCAACATGATGGGGGATAAATCTTTCCAAGAAATACGGTAGTTGCAGTGTAAAAGAATAATCACATCCATTTAGATGCCCTGAAAAAACTCTCTCTCAAATCTTTTTGTTCTGCTAAACTTGGCCTCCAGACAGGACTTGAATTTAAGATATCTTTTAACCCACTGTAAAACTGAATTGCTAAAATAAGATAGTATTTTTGTTGTATTATACAAGTTGCACAATCACCACTGAAACCCGAAAGAAATATTAACTGCACTATTGATGAATGTTGTAATCCTACCAGCAGAGGGCACTTCAAGGAATACGTTTCTTACCGGTCCTGCTGTTTTCTCTGCTCGGCCAGCTCGTGCAATCGGCGCAGCATCTTTTCTTGCTTCTTTCCATCTTTTCGAGAACGTGAGGACACATTCCGAGCAAACTCTCTCTGCTTTAGCTCTTTAAGCCTCTGCATTACACAAAAGCAAGACAGGGAGAAATTGTGTATGTTAGAATCTCTTGCAGGAATATTTGAATCTCTTGCAAAAAAAAAAAAGTTACAAATAGTCAGCACACAAGCTTATAATAAGTAGTACCTGCTTGTGAGCGTGGTCATAAGAATTTATGTGGTTGTCAAATTCCTGGTGTTTGGTATACTGTTTGTCACATAGCTCACAGTAGAAATTAGCTCTGAGGTCCTCCAGAGCCTTTGCAATGGCTTTCTCCTTTTCCATTTGGTCCTATTTTTCAATGGAAATACAAGAAAGGAATTATTAATTGTCAGACTGTCAAAGAAAAATAAATATAACCGTAAGAACAATCATCAATTAACTTCCATCTAAGACGCATTTACCACAGCATCTTTTTGAGCAACTCAACCCATATGGACGGGTCCTCACCTTGTATTTTTGCCGCAGTTCTTCTGTATCTTCCTTCTCCACTTCGAGCACTCTTCTCTTCTCTGTGGCGTCCTCTGCATAGTCCATCTAATAAGGTCAAACAGGAAACAGAAAAATGTGTGACTGAACAGCAGCAGCTCAAATTATTCCAATATGATCTTCATGTGATAAAATTTTGTGGCCAACCTGCTATGCCATAGAAGTACAACATTAAGAATGTGACTGAAGGAGGAGTTGGCATACGATCATCTGAAATGTCACTGTGTGCGGCAGAATTAGACTTCCTCCCAATGCAGAGACCAAACCCATCCACCTAATTGTCCTCCACTTAGTGATATGTGCTGTTGGCACTAGAGGTGCAAGTATTACTTGTCTGCAAGTATTCTAATAGTTAAAGTAATCTTTAAGCAAAAAGATGATTTAATGTTTCTGACTTGATAAAAAACTAAAGATCTTTTGTTTTTAGATCAGATAAAACATTGAACACATTGCCTTTAGAGACAAAACTGAGACAATTCATTAAGAATATAGTAATATACATATTAAACAATAATTTGAAATACATGTTATTTGCAGAACTGGTTGGCTCTATTTATTCAAGAAGGTAGTGCTCTCCTGGAATTTGAGACCATGTAAGTCTCTTAGACTCATAGTTGATGAAGCATATACCTTAACTTAAGAATAAGCTGCTGTTTTGGTACCTTCAATCGGTTGCAACAAATAAGACTGAAAAAGCAGTGGTAAAACCTAAACCAAGAGCCTATCTAGTCCAATATAAAAATAACTTCAAAGCATATTGTGTGTGCGCATGCTTAAGCCATTGATGGACAATATCAGTATGCTGCAGACCATTTAAAAACCAAGCAAATTCAAACTAGTCTTCATTAACTACATCAGACAAGTGTTGATATTAAAAAAACAAACAAAAATAAAACCTCCAAAAAAGCATCATACCTCCATTTCCATGCGTCCCATCCCCATGACATCATATTTAAGGATGATGGGCACAGGGTCGGTGCGCCCTAAGGGAAAAGAGACAGAGAGATGGCTAGGTCAGTTTTTGAATCTGGGATGGAGGGCCAGCTCGGAGACAGCCTGCTTTTAGAGCATAGGGTGCTGGGGTTAGAGAAATTTGCCTTTAAGTGCAAAGAGACCAGAAAGCTACAGTGAACCAAACGCCAGCGATTCTCACAGCTTACTGCAGCCATCAAGTTAAGGCAAATTACCTAGCCTTCCTGTTACATTTCAGCTGGGTTACTCATTTGCATTTTGAGCGAGTGCAATTTCTTGCATGTATAGTGCCCCTATATTCTAAGTCAATGGCATCGGGGTTGTAGAGCAAAATATCTTAAGATATCATTCACTGGAGTCAAGACTGTCAGAATTTCCACATCTAACACATTTAAATGTAGGTGTGCTATCTGTGCCAACCACCCATCCTCCACCTGTTCATTGCTGCAGTCCTTTTAAACCAGAATTCCAAATTTATCAAGGGCACTTACAGCAAGGGACAAAGTGTGGTGTGTCTGCTAACAGGGGGCAGCAGCAGGCCTGCACGGCTTCTGCCGCTGCTCACCGAGCAGCACTGCGACATCATCCATAAGGAGAACAAACACTTGCAGTGTTTTCTAAGGCCTATTGCATCATCTCTTCCTGAGCTGTCAGCATGCTGGCTGACCCTTGCAAGCCAGTTCCACTGTCCTGAGGTTTATATCTGGTCCCTCGTCCCAGGCCCCTTTCCTCATCCTGACTGTAGCTGAAAGCTTATTTCCTTGTGTCTACTTCAGCGCTGTTACGTAAGCTGTGAAAAGAGCTAGCCCAGAAGGAAATTAACTGTAAGAAAATAAACAAACCAAAGACAACCAAAAACAAAACAGAATGAAACTTAAAAAAAAAATAGAAAATATATATAAAAATCAAAACTACTTTGGAGATTGACACATAGTTGCTTAATCCACTCATAATCAGCCAAACAAAGCAGATAGAAAGACAGAGTAAAATTAAAAAAGGACACAAGCACTGAACTACAGCAGAGTGACGTCACAGGCCAGGTATTGCCATGGTGACAGTGCAAGGGATGGGGATACTTACCTGGAAAAACATGGGTATGAGTAGGAGGAGTAGGAGGGGAGGACAGACAGAGATAGACAGGGGGATCTCAAAACAAAAGGCATAAAAAGAATTTGGACTAGTCTGCTGCTCCTGTTGCCAGCCAGATACAACAATCAATCTTACTGATAGTGATTATCAATTCAGTTTGGTTTCAGTTTTTTTTCCATACAAATATTCAAGTTTGTAGGGTTTTCTTTCTTTTTTTTTAGTGAATCAATTCTACATGTATACCATTGGGCATATGGAATAGCACAAAGTGCTGGACTTTGAAATGTGCAAGCCCAATGTGATTGTTGTGAGACTTGCACCAAGTAGGCCAGGTACTGTAGTTTAAATTCACTATCAAACTGACTCTGCATTAAGCTTTCTCTCTTACACTTTGGCTCCATTGAACGCATGACTGTGTAGTGCTTGTGGAGCAGATGTGCAGTAGAATGTACCTTTTCACTGGCACCAATGTGGCGCACCTAGGGTGTGTAATTCATCACCGGAAAAAGAATAAAGCGAGCCTTCGTTTTGGGCTTGGGTCTTCAATTTGTAAACCCGGTACTGTGAAACCTATTGCCACTGAGTTTGTGTGATATATGGGATGAAGGTACTGAGCAACTGCCAATATGGTGGAAATGCTGTTATATGTGATTTCAGATTTCTATCAGATTGGCTACTTATCAAAGATACTTGGAAAAACTGAGAGGAAACTTTTCTAATTAGGCATTTCATTAACCTGGTGATAGTGTTACAGGTACTAGGGAAAGTACTATAAAGGGTCCTAAGTACTATAAAACTATCCAACAGCTGTCCAGCTATCAGTTAAACAGTTACTAAGCAAAGTGTTCAGACCATAATTAACAGAATTTAAACGGCTGTTAGATTCACGTTTCTTGAAGCACTTTTTTTTCTCTCTTGGAAATTGGAATAGACTGAACAGAGTCAACAGGATGAGGGGGCCAACTGGGGCTTATCACATCAACCAACACAGGAGACCACAGGGTTCTCTTTATCCGCTGGGTGAGAGCAAAGGTTTAATGGAGAGCTACACTGCCTAACACTGAATTTAATATGAAAAGCACAATTAATAACCAATTTTATGTGAAACGAGTCGCACATAGCTCATTAAAAAAATAAAGGGTTGGTCTATTTGTACCTTTGTAGAACTGCTCTCTGCATCCCTCACACCTAATCAAGGATGCAATCAATTTCATTATTAATATTGGAAAGATAATTTTACAGCAGCTACTTCACAAGCACTTCAGTTATGACACAGGTTCAATGGAGTTACAGACAAGCAAGAAATTTAACCATGCCATTTCTGCTGTCTTGTTAAAACATTCATTTGAATCAAACAGAGCTCCAAGACAACATGTCCGATATATTAAAAAATAGTGCATTCGATGGTGTTTTGTTTCATAAAATATGAATTCCTTCATCATAAATTTGTGGGTGAAGCTACTTCCTGGCACAGGTAAGAATATTCTTTCTTGCGTTTTCTTTGTGTAATTTAATCATCACAGCCCAATGACATATTAATTCTGAAATCATAGATGCATGGGCATTGCGGCCTGCCTGGACTCTCAGTCCCACTGCAGTGTCTGTACGCTGGGTTTGCCTTTCGACTGAAATCCTAGCTTGGATTGCATTATCATAGAAGCATTAAT
>CAAKHG010015001.1:0-10000 GCA_901007715.1 Dactylopterus volitans | reverse complement strand
TTTCCTCAAAATTATATCCAGTGCACCTGCAGCTGTAATGACGGATAAGGCTGTTTATGTGCTGAGCTTTTGCTTTAGTGAATTATAGCAATAACAGTTGTTTTTTTTCTGCCTGAATTTTCAGACATTTTGTAGGGAAAATGTAAACTGTGGTGATGACTGTGGCTTCATGCACATCCAGATGTTTAACTGCACACATCTGCAGGGAAATCTCAGAGCTGCAATCAATCTACGGCACTTTAGACTCAACGTCAGTGAGATGCAATCAAATGACAGCAAAACGGTTAAAATATCAGAAGAGCTGCTGCCTCTCACTTCCTTTCCTCCTCTATCATTGTCAAAAGTGTTAGATTAACAACCGTATGGAAGTGTTACTGAACGGTGAGCAACATGAGCACTCCAATGGAAGACAAGAACAACAGGTCGGTGTTAAAGGTTCTCTCATCGGCAGCACTCGTGGAGCCACTCATCACCACGGCGCCGCCATTCGGGCAACACTCGTAGGTCGTTGCCACCCTGCAGTCCACCAGCGGGGTAAATTCTGGATGGTGACGCTTTGCCAGTGATTCCAAAAAACAACGGAATGCAAATGTATGCCGACATTTTTCACATTAAAAAAACAGCCTGGAATCTTTCCTTTTGGAATGGATGAGACATGTTTGTCCCGCGTTCCCACGGTCGCACGGAACTGGTGGTTTTCTCAACCAGTGGACTACAGTACAGTGTGTTTAGCTCCACTCTCTAGGCTGCCGAACCGCTATGCTAGGTACCGTAGAAGGGTATGGATCATTTGGTTTCATCCAAAACTTTTGGCATCTGAAGTGCACTGCTGGGTAGAATCGAGGTGTAGCTGTACCTGGTCCAGGGTTCAGGATTCAGGGTTCAGGGGTCATCAAGCATGCAGCCAAACTCTGACACCAAAGAGACTCACAGTATCAAATGCCCTTTATATAAGGGAATTTATATCAGGGCATTTGAAGTTTTGCACGTTCTCCTTTGCAAAGCTGCCAAAACCCTCATTTCTACCTTCCTAGCGGAGAGCTGGCGTGATGCACCAGTGCCCTGGTGGCGCTCCATGGTTCAGCCCCGCCTCCACTGCCGCTTGAACGACGGCACAACAAAGACCCTGAGCAGAGGAACCCTGTTTTGGAGAGGGACGTGCAGATCAGCCATCACCAGGAGACTCCGGCTAACTGTCATTTTCGTGTGTTACCCCATGATGTTTGCTAAGCATCCATATTGCAGAATATTTGCCATCGTGTTAGTTTGTTTCTCAATCCAACAGACCACATTTTCAGCAAATAATCAGCAAAAGAAAAAATAAATTTCTGTGCATTTCTTTCCACTCTTGTTAATGAGCCGAAAT
Source organism: Dactylopterus volitans (assembly GCA_901007715.1). Classification (NCBI taxonomy): domain Eukaryota; kingdom Metazoa; phylum Chordata; class Actinopteri; order Syngnathiformes; family Dactylopteridae; genus Dactylopterus; species Dactylopterus volitans. The sequence goes on along the minus strand of CAAKHG010015001.1, from coordinate 8,634 downwards.
TGTTTCCATTTCCAATCAACGGCAAAACCATCGTTAGTTGGAATAAAATGCTCTTAGTGAATTTGAGGAAGTTTTTCTAAATTTTCCATGCACCCTTCTGATGCAGTTCTTCGTAGTTGCAGCTATGGAATCTGTGTCAGCGTTTGGCTGAAGCCAGAACCAGAGTCACTGGTGTCTGGCCTCCAAACACAAACCATGACACACATTTCCTGAGTATTCAGACACTGACAGCTCGCTGAGTAACGCAACCATCTAACGCCGGTGGCGAGCAGCGTTCTCCAAGACGACTTCACTAGCCTGACAAAGCAAATCAAACGCTGCTGAAGAATGAAGGAAACAGAGGAGGGACGAAAGGGAGGAGAAACAGGACAAGCGAAACAGGGGTTTTGGTTGACAAAATCCTTTATTGAATAAGAACTAATACAGAACAATAACAGCTGCCAAACCCTGATTCGTATTTTTCTGATCAGAGATATAAACTCCCCTCCCCCCAATAATGTTCAACACTCCATGTGTGCTTCTCTTTTTATCACAGTATTTTGGACCAAAAAGGAACAAAATTCAGAAACCCCTGAAACCACCTTCTGAAGATGTCAAATGGAACCGACAGCCGAGGACACTGAACAAATCGGTGTTCCAACGTCTCAGTCTGCTGTTGCACCATGTACAATCCGCCACTCGAGGTCTGTGGTCCGTTTTGGCAGCTTGTACAGGGTCCATGAACTGTCCTCCAGGGAAACATATGGGCTGAGAAACTCAGTCCACCTTGATTCCTTCATCCCTGTCAGGGAGCACAGGTTCAGAATTTTGACATGGATGAGGCTCCATAAACGAGTCCAGGTGAGGGACTGTGAGTGGTTACCTCCCTCTGGCCACTCCCCCCATTGCTGGGGTGATCTTCAGACCACGGGTCACGCAGAAAGCTTGCAAAGCTTTGCAAGGATTGTGGCAGGGCAGCATGGACCTCCGCCACCATGTTATTGATCAGCCGGATGTGATGTTACTCCACTCTCTCAGGATCTCCATAGATGTTGCCAACACCTTCATCAATCTTCACCAACCTTCACAGCACTGGAGCTTGCAACCACCTGCTATGGCAAATTTGCTGTCATGACAACGGTGAGCGTTTGCGTCATAACCCTTTGTTTACATGTGCAAACTTTCACCACAAATTGGTGAATGTGTTCAGTTTATATTGCTGATGAATGATTGTGGTGGAGGCGGGATCGTCCGCGTCGAAGTGTGCCTCATGGCGTTTGAAGGTACCATGCTCTCTCACACCGGGTGGTTGCTCTGCTCGGCTGGCAGTGTCATGGACAGCTATGGGAGGTCCTACAAGTCTGACAGCTCAATAGCTGCTCATTCATCAGATGAGCTCTCCCTTATCTAAGCTAACCAGTAGTCCATCCGTCCGCTTCATCTTCCTCGAAGCTCACACCTCCTCTGGTGTCGCCTTCTCCACTGTGCTGCTGCCAGAGATGCAGTGAAGTCCGGAGTCCCTGAAACTGGTCTTTCCATGGTAGACGTTCAAACACTTGCTTTCTATCTGATGCTCTGTCATTTTTTTCTTTCATAATTCCCATAATTACAACCGTATGTTCATGCTTTCATCTCTGTAACTTCCTCGACTATCACTGCAAATAAGAATTCATGCCCAGCTGACCCCCGAGGTTAAGCAAATATAAATAATGGAAAACACTGCATGAGGGGCAGTAGCATCATAACGAGAGCATTATGATAATTAAACATCCTAATAAGCTTGGATCATGTTTAATCTCTGTAGGTCAGCAGATGTGGGAAATGCTCTATCCTAGAAATGCCAAATACAGAATAAACTATTGTTTCTCTGATCATAACAGGTCAGCTGAAGGTATCAGGAGCATCCGAGGAGCACCTGAGGTGCAGCTTAGTTTAGCAGATGAGTATTTGTAAGCCCTGAAGGTCCCCTGAGCATCCCGCTACCGGAAGAACCCCTGATGTTGTGATGGTTTAATTATCATTACATCACTGGAAATAATGACAACTGTGATGAAGAAAAAGCGTAGACATGAGTCAATCCTCAGGAGAATTATATTAGTGTAGTCTTTTTTTTTTTAATGGAGCATGATTTATATTTATAGCTCCGACAAAAGTAATTTCCATGTCAAGTCAAAAAAGCACAAGGTAATTATCTAAAAGATGGGCTGTCAAAAAAGGGTCCAAAGCTGTGATGAGCACTTTGACTCTGGTCGGCATTTAAGGTTCATTAAGTTTAAAACGGTGAAGAGTCGTAAAAGCGACTGTTTGTCTCCCAACTCACACGAATGTGATTTATCATCTGCTGGATATAAAGAGCTCATATCAAGGGGCAAAACATGTCCGCGTAAAAGGTTTTTGTTATTTAGGATTGTTTTAGTAGAAAAGAACAAGTGAGTGCAGTCACATATTCAGATTCCCAGCAAACACACAAACCAGTAATCTTTGATTTGTATTCTGATCACATGATTCTGATATAACCGACACAGTTCTCTTATATAGAATTTCTAACATCCTTTGTATTTTCCTCATTTTCCTCTTTGCAATCTATCTCCATGTGTCATTAGTTGCTGTTTTTTTATTTGAATGTTGCGTCTTTTGTGCATTTGCTCATGTTTATGTTGAAATGCTTTAATCTCACACACAAATGAGAGGATGCACAGGGTAGAATCCCAGCATCAGCTTTTATTACTCATTATTTTGAATGAAAACACGATGGATGATCATATCCCGTCATCATAGAGCAAAAACACTCACCTATTCATCTCCACTTTTGCTCCACTGAAGTTTTTAAGCACTGATGCCCACAATAACAACTGAGCGTCCCGATTCTCACAGATTTATTATTGATTTTTTAAGTTTGCTTAATAATGTAAAGTAATTCATGTCCTCATCAGGAGCGTCATAGGGAGATTTTCATGACACACTCTAGTTATTCCAGTTCTATGCTGCTGTGGCAGCTGTGGTGCAGACGGGCAGATGATGATTAAAATTAATAGCATCAAACCCAGGTCATATACACCATGGCCCACATCAGACACACACACCCCACTCACTCTCTCACACACACACACACACACACACACACACACACACACACACACACACACACACACACACCACACTCATATACGTGTAGCATTATATCATTAGTGGTGATGAAGTGCTGTGCCGCATTGTGACCCGCAGCAGCAGACTTGATCTCACTGTCAATTACTTTGCTCTCGCTCCACTAATTATACTGTCACAACCCATTGATGCACCATAGAGATTCGATAGGAACAAACACACACTCTATGTGTTTCCTGGGCCAAGAGGTCAATGAGGTATTTCAGATAGTGAGGTCTGATTAGATGGTAGCCTGGAGGAAGAATGGAGTGGTTTGTATGGGCAGAGAGGAGGGGAGAGGGAGAGGAGGATGGATGTTGCTCAGATGGATGTGGATATAAGCCATTGTTTTTAAAGTTGAAGGATGACTGATAAAACCACCAAATAAATGAATCGCATTGAAATGAGCTCCAAGATATGTCCCCAGATTGCTTGTTTTGTTTGTCCAACAGTCTAAAAGAACATCCAAAACAATAAAAAGCAGCTTTTTGTCATGTTGCAAAGGGATGTCAGCAACTGCACATTAACAGTGAAGCTAGTGAGGTAGACATTCCGGTGTCTGGGGGTTGAACCCTAAAGACTTAACTGTTAACTGTTTCTTTTGGTTCAAAAGGAGTTTTTTTCGTTACCACTGGCACCAAGTGTGTGCTCAAAAGGCAATTGTTGGAGGAAAATATAGTAAAGATAACTGTCCAAAAATCCTCGATATAGAAAGACCTCTGTTATACTTGTGATTTGGTGCAATATGGATTAAAATGACTTTTGCAGATGTTCTTTCCTTCAAGTGCCACGAGCACTTCAAAATTCTCAGGTAACTATTTAAATGACTGTAACACATTTCCAAGGTTGGAAATGTTTGTCAAGTCAATGTTTGCAAATGCTAGATGGTTGGTTCACTTTGTTAGCAGCAGCTGGAGCTAATTTCCCAGGCAGGTGCCATTATACTGCTGTACTCAATCTGGCACTTCTCACTCGTAAGTGTTTCAGACTCTTTCACTCACTTCTCAGAATATGTCACACAGAGTGACTAATTGGTTACTATGGCTATTTCAGTGTTTCCTTGGCGTTTCTCACCAAATTGGGCATTTACAGCATGTTTATTGCTAGCATTGAGTCAATGAACCATGCAGTCTCCTCATTGGTCAAGCCCTGTCATCTAAAAATTACATGCCCATACGGCTAAACTCCATTCTGGGATACATTTTGAGTGCAACATAAAGTCGGCAATTTGATGAAATCTACTTATAGTGGTAAGGTCAGCATTTTGAGGATGGTTGGGTGAAACAAGCATCTGAGCTTTAGTGAGAAATATGAGTTTGATCCCATTTTGCAATAGTTATTTCCTCATTTGTCATGCAAAATACGTTGAACATGCTCATGCATGTTGGACAGCATCACCCAGATATTTTCCCAACTTCTAAAGATTCACTACATATGAGAGTATACATGACAGACATTACAGACGCTACTGGCATTTACATTTACATGGCTATGTACCCGCATATAGTATATGCAGTAGCAAAGAACACAGTTTCAAGTAAAATGCTGGAATAAAGTGCTGGAGCCTCGTAACTAGGTCCCATTTTGTGCACACATAAGCCAGTCATTGGTTACTGCATTTACAGACATAAATGAGCAGTGACTTTCTGAGAGTGCGTCAAGCATGTTTAAATATATCTCACTGTGAGTGGGACAAATGGAACCCATATTAATGCCCAAGTTTTATATTTATTATTCTATTCATTTTGCAGTTTTGTAACATTATAGATGCTTTTCACATTTGTAGCTGATTGTGACCTGTTGCTTTTTAAAGAATGACTTAAGTGAGAGCGTATGTTTAGTTTATTGTCTACTGTTTAACACACAACAGGCCGTATCAAATATCTAAGGTGCTTCTGAACAACACTAGGCTGAACAAGCTGTTCCTTGCTAAACTGTCCAAAATTAATGAAAAGAAAACCAAAAATATGCATTCATGTACGTACCGGAGCCGTGACCTCTGTGTACCGTTAAACCCCTGTTGTTAATGATATATGCTATATTGTCGAGTCTGAGGACATTTAAGCCATATTTTTCTACTCAACACATTTAGTCATAGCCACAGGTCATATTCACAAACATGAATGCAAAGCAATATTTTGTTCACAAAAATTTGATCGACTTTGTTGTCATGTCATCTGATCATCGGCCGTATGTTCTGGACACTCGGGTGAAGAGAGGTGCTGAGCTGTCAACTGATCACTACCTGGTGGTGAGCTGATCAGGTGGTGGAGGAGGCCGCCACGCAGACCTGGCACGCCCAAACGGATAGTGAGGGTCTGTGGGGAACGCCTGGTGGAGGAACCTGTCAAGCTCGTCTTCCACTCCCACCTCTGACAGAGCTTCAACCGCATCCCGGGGGCGGTGGGGAACATTGAGTCTGAATGGGCCATGTTCCGTTCCGCCATTGTCGAAGCAGCTCTTTGAGTTGTGGCTGCAAGGTCGCTGGTGCTGGTCATGGCGGTAACCCCCGAACCTGATGGTGGACACCGGAGGTGAGGGGAGCCGTCAAGCTGAAGAAAGAGGCCTACAGGTCATGGTTGGTCTGTGGGGCTCCGGAAGCAGCTGATCATTACCGGTTGGCTAAGCGGTCCGCGGCCGAGGCAGTTGCGGAGGCAAAAACTTGGGCGTGGGAGGAGTTCGTTGAGGCCCTGGAGGAAGACTTTAGGTCGGCTCCGAAGAGATTCTGGAAAACTGTCCGGCGTCTCAGGGGCGGCAGACGGCAACTTGTCCACACCGTTCTAGGTGGGGATGGGGAGTTGCTGATGTCACCTGGGGCAATCCTCTGGCGGTGGAAGGAATACTTTTAGGAGTTCCTCAATCCTACCGACACCCATTCCCAAGGGGAAACAGAGCCGGAGGACTTGGAGGTGGGTCGTCCAATCACTGAGGCAGAAGTTGGCGAGGTAGTGAAACATCTTCGTGGTGGCAGAGCTCCGGGTTTGGTTGAGATCCCCCCAGGGTATCTTAAGGCTCTGGATGTTGCAGGGCTGTCATGGCTGACATGCTTCTGCAACATTGCGTGGTCATCGGGGGCAGTGCCCTTGGAGTGGCAGACTGGGGTGGTGGTTCCTATCTTTAAGAAAGGAGACCAGAGGGTGTGTTCCAACTACAGGGGGATCACACTACTCAGCCTCCCTGGGAAAATTTAAGCCAGGGTGCTGGAAAAGAGGGTCGGATTGTTAGTTGAACCTCGGATGAAGGACGAACAATGCAGTTTTAGTCCTGGGTGTGAAACCAGCTCTTTACCCTTGCAGGAGTGCTTTAGGGGAAGTGGGAGTTTGCCCAACCAGTTCACATGTGTTTTGTGGACTTGGAGAAGGCCTATGACCATGTACCCAAGGGAAAATGTAAAAACTTGAATTTAACATTTGCCATTTTTATCCACTATTTTGGATGTGATATTTCAAAATGAGTATTAAAATGGGAAGACAGCTGTCATTCTGAACATGTTAGCATGCTAACCAGCATTCATCTGGGTGCAATTATGGCCCACACAGAATCCTGTTTCTTGACACACGGATAAAAACTGAATACCAAAATAATTTGAAATTGATGTTCTATTTCATTAATTTTCAGTAGTGGCAACAAACAAAAAGCTGTTCCTTTTTTTCTATTTTTCTTTCCTTTTTTTTTGAGCAGAATGCCAGACACAAGGGAAGAAATCTGGGCTTATTTTTCAGCCTGACCAGCCCAATTAATTTGTGTTGGATTAGGAAAAATTCTGCACTCATCCGGTTTCTCCATTCTCTTCTTGTTTTATTCATTTTCCGATTTTTCCTGATCATGGCCTGACTGCTCTTCCCTGTTTGATCATCCCGATTTAAATCAAAACGACAACTAAAAGTAATCTAAAACTTTTTGAGTATTTTATATTCTAGCTCAGGCTGATGCATCCACTTAATGATACCACCTGGGGTCTTTACTCACAGTTTTACAGCAAGGTTCCTGTGTGAGCTCTCAGCTTGAATGCAGTTTCATACACATCACTTCTGGAATTCTTATGTCTTATTTTCTGGCATTGGAAAATAAGATAGATTTGCAGCAAATGCAGAGAAAAAATGCAAGTCAGCCCTGCCCTTTAAGAAAACACTGACTCAGCCTCTGTCATCTGAGTACTGAGCAGTAATAATAATCCTCGTCATATCGCTCCAGCAAAGGTGTTAGTGTGACGTAAACACCCAGCACTCTCCAAGAGACTGTAGTTTTGTCTGTCTGCATTTGTGTGGGGGTGTCTTGTTTGGTATAACTTCTGATGTAGGAGAGCTCTGCTTCACTGACAGAGGCTCCCATTAACATGTACTTACTGGCTTCCTGTGTGCCACACACATTCAGACAGAGAGAATGGAGGTAATCAATGGGATGATTAAACAGCACCTGTTTTTTGTCCATGGGGCATGGAAAGTAGTCATTACCAGGTTTGCTTATGGCGGTTTTAGGTAACAGACAAAGATTTCACAGCAAAACGGAGAAATGTCTGCAGTATTTTGAATCATGCAATGTATTTACATGTGTGTCGTCATGTAAAAGCGTGTCAGACTTCTCTGTAGTTGTTGATCACAGGCTACTTACAGACCACAGCCTAATTCTAATTCACATTCTAATTCTAATATTGCATTGAGCCTGTGGTCTCTCCCATATCTCGAAAGACATTCTATTTACTTGTGGTGTGTCATAATGTCCAACATGAAATGACATTGTAGGCCTAGTTGTTGTTGACAAGTGCAGCCTTCACATCTGCTCTGTAAATGACTTCTCCCATATCACACTGTTGTTGTCCTGTCCATGATTATTACTTTTCTTCTTCTGTCCATTTTTTCATCGTAGCATAACTTCTGCATAGTTTGTCTACGGAAACGATTCAATTATCAAAATATTCAGTTTTTTCAGCTCATGTTGAGATACTTTTTTCAACTTTTTTCTCAACCATCTTTCGATATTTTACAGTTTTGTTTTTTTTTCTTAATATTTAGCTGTATCATTGAAGCCTATGTAATTTCAGTCTATTAAGCTTTGAGGTCAACTAATGAAGCTTTGATGTCAGCTAATTCTGCATCTAATTTCAGGAATTTTCAAAACTAATTTATTTAAAATTGGTTGCTGTCAATATTGCATCCCATATTATGCAAAAAAAAACCTTTATACCGCATGTCCATAGAGTGAAAACTGTATATACGGAGAGAGGGAGAGAGAAAATGACACAATATTCATTTTACAAAAAAACAAAACAACATTAATTCATAACAATAAAAACAAAACAAAATTCTTGTTCAATGCAATACAATCTGGGAATTCCAGCCTTTCTGCTGTTATCATAAATTCTCACAGTGGGACTTGGAGACACCAAGGGGGGCTGGAGGGTCTTCACAGGGGTCTTTTCCAAAATGAGGAATAGTTTATTTAAATTCCTGTTAACATGATCATGAACTTTTTTCCTTATCTCCTGGTCATTTTTAATTTGAAATGACTAAT